>LPNX010192518.1:0-51869 GCA_001517045.1 Pseudotsuga menziesii | reverse complement strand
CTCGGTCGAGGGCTTAACAAGCCCTCGACCGAGGTGCATTTTTCTGTTTTTGCCGAAATGCGCTTGCCAAAAAGTGTTACCCAGGTCCGTGGATTCACCCCATTACATGCATGGAAATTGCAGCAATTATACTAGATGCATGTTGATTGACAGCATATTGAATGACTAAGTGCTCTTTCATCAACTAAAATGTTTTATTCACTTTCAGAGAAATGCCAATTTAGCTTTAAATGGCATAACTTACAACAACATGCAAATGTGATGATGCAGCCAAAGAATGAAACAGATCCAAATTCATATCAGGAGGAATCCCACTTGAGAGGCATGACCAAAATAAAGAATGTAAAAGTAGGCAATAAATGTACCCATTTCTCCTTACAATTATATCAATCATATATACTTTTTTAACTTTGCAAAGCTTTTGGCATTTTTTAGATGGATCTTCCTTCACATTGAATCTTATTCAATTACTAAAAAAACAATTAATAGCACAAGACAAATTATCTGGACAATATCTATAAACAACAAAATAATGTGGATGTTTTGGAGTCGGCATGAGCAAATCATTTTCCAAAAACAAGGTAAAGGGAAAATTTAACACATTACAACCGTATTTATGAATGTTAATTTCTAGTTAAATACATCACAACAAATGGCAGCATGCATGCACCGAGGGTTTTCTCAATCAGTTGAGCCATCCACCCAAGGCATTTTTCCAATGGGAAGGCCACATGTCACATGTTCAAATCTGGTCAACTCCCTCAACTTTACAACCACTATTGTGGTTTACAATTGACCCACCTTTCATCCAGATACTCCATGTAAGAGGAGGGGAGCATGGCGGGGGAGGAGAGAATGGGGATGGGGATCCCACAAGGTTTTCCTTGGAAAAAAAAACAAATGACTAGAGTTTAAAGAGATATATTAATTCCACATGTTGGGAGGAAATCAATAATACAAGGTAAGCCATTATGGAATCAAATTTCCTTTAATAATACTTATTGCTTTCCTCTAAAAAAGAAATAAGTACAAGGTAAGTTGATATATGATAGAGCATGCAATGGAAATTAACAACTTAACTAAATATATGAACTTTTTAAGACTACTAAGTTTAAACTATGAAATTTAAGCTAAAAGAAAGAAATCTAGATGAAAATTAAATTGTCTAACACTATCTCGACCAAGAGCAAATCTTATCAACTAAGTTAACAATGTGTTGATGATATAAATATGAGAGAGTAAATAAGTTTAACTCAGAAAAGTAATATATCACAATTAAAATTATAACAACTTTCTTATTCATAAAAGTTTTAAGATAGAAGAGTAATAAAATAAGAAATTATTTCACTATCCCAAAATCATAATTATCAAAAGATAATCAACATTTAGCATTCCAATATTTGAGCATAATAATGATTAACTAATTGCTTAAAAATATTGTTGAAAATACAAATATTCCACTTCATTAGCTAATAAGCTAATAAATAAGTAACATCATACCATCAATCCCATCAAGAAAACTTAATAAGACAAAAGATATAATATTAGTATCAAACATAGAAATTGACTAATGATTAGAGTAATTCTTTTATAAAATATATATACAAATTAGAGTGATTCTTTTATAAAATATATATACAAATTACATCACAGCATAATCGTATATAGATCCAATTAAGTGGCAATCAACAACTAATAGCAACAATATGGTAAATAACATAATTTCAGTCGCAAATTTAATCAATTGATGTTGATCCACACGATGATCTCTTTATGCTGGCATCTCTTTTTTTTCAGGAAGAAAAAAGCTTGTCCTTGTTATTCTTATTAAGAATCAAAGGGCATCAATACTGCCATCCCAGATTGGGTTACATTTCGGAAGTATACAACTCATATTTAAGTTAATCTCCTCGAGACATTGCCAGGGGGAAAGGCAATACAAATGTGTAAAGGCTCCCATCAGAAGAACTGTCTCATCATGTATGGAGTCGGTCATTACATCCTCATCTACCGAGAACCAAAGGGATAAGATATGCAATCTAAAAGAGGCTGCTCAATGAGCAGCATGTCAACAATCATAAGAGGAGTAAGCTCCCCTATCCATGCTCAAAAGAGCTAAAAAAAATCATGTGAGACCAGATGATCCTCCATAAATTTAGAGAAACAACCATTACCTTGTGAAAAAGTGAGAGTAGTTTTAGAGAGACGATTAGCAATCCAATTGTGTTCTCGGTAGATGTGAGTGAACGACAGATCCAGAAAGCTAGTAACCAGCTTTTGTGTTTCTCGGCCCCAATGAAAGAGGTCTGGTGGGGGAGAGAGCAGTCGATCCCTTTTCCCAATTAATGATGACATGTGAGTCACCGAATATGTGGGATAAGGGGATCCCCATCATATGGGAAGATAGCAGAAGTGCCCAAAGGCCAAGAAGTTCTGCTTTTGTATTGGTTCCATATCCAACCCCCAGCGTGAACTCGAAATGATGAGACTCATTCAAATATAACCAGTACCCAACACCAGCTACCTTGTTGGTTGAAGCACCATAAAAAAAACACATGGGAAATACATACAGGGAGGATTCCCTATATTCCTGTATTTTTTAACTTTGACAGGCAGAGAAGAGTAGGTCTGAACATGATTTGTAATTTGTTGTACTATGCTGTGAACTTTCCTTTTCTTTCCTTCGAAGATGGCAATATTACAGGTTTTCCATATGATCCACATCATATGGAATTGAATAGACTGTAGAGACGGTTTCTTTGAGAATTTACTTTCCCACTTCCAAACAAATGAGGAAGGAGAATCTGCGTGAGAAGTATAAGGGAGCTGGAACTGTTCACATAAGAGACCAAGTACTGTTTTCCAGATAGTGCAATGAGAGTAAATGTGTGCAACTGTGTCTTCATCAGAATAACACAGTACACAGATGCCTGGGCCTGATTGACCCCTTTTCTGGAGATTATCCCAAGTGAGGATTTTATTCCTGAAGACCAACCATATGAAACAACCAATTTTTCGTGGAAGAGCACTGTTCCATAATAAAGTGTCAGTGCTATGACCAAGTGGTGGAGAGTATGATTTGACAATACAATCATATGCATGTTTAGTAGAAATGGAGCCTTCTATTTTGTTGTAGTCCCATACAAGAGTATCGGCTTGTGTAGTGAGATGAATACTGCCCAAAGCCAAACCCACAGTATATGAATCCCATGCATCTTTCCAGACCCCATCAATACCCAATTCATCGGCCGTATACCAATAGCTCTGAGAGTCAGGTAAAATGTTGCGAGCCTGTGAAAGGGTACAGATGTCCAAATCCTCCAGGTATGATCTCAACTCCTCAGGAAGGATGAAGGAGGAGTGAGCACCGATAATCGGGTCAACACCGATCATAATATCACTGCCATTACCAACTTCCCAAGCCAGGTGATGGCCCAGCCAAGGTAGGGTCTGTAAAAATCCTCTCTAGATAATGGATACCCTCCGAGTGCAAAATTTCTTTTCTCTGAGCCAAGCCACCACCGATTTATTTTTCATGTATTTTGTGGTGAGGACACTATGCCAAAGTCCATCCTTCGTCATCACCATCTAGATATTTTTTAGACGTAGAGATATGCTAAACCAATGCAAATTTTTTATCCCCCAACCTTCGTGTTCCTTTGGCCATGAGAGACACTACTAGCTGACAAGATGAAATCTTCGATTGTTCTCCGAAGAACCCCATAAGAAGGTAAACATGATGCTCCTAAGTTTATGCAAGATGGACTTTAGAATAGGAGCTAAACCTAGCCAGTACACCGGAATGCTGGAGAGCACAGATTGTACAAGAATCAATGTACCCCCAAGGGAAAGAAGCTTATGGGTC
Source organism: Pseudotsuga menziesii (assembly GCA_001517045.1). Taxonomy (NCBI): domain Eukaryota; kingdom Viridiplantae; phylum Streptophyta; class Pinopsida; order Pinales; family Pinaceae; genus Pseudotsuga; species Pseudotsuga menziesii. The sequence goes on along the minus strand of LPNX010192518.1, from coordinate 48,004 downwards.
CAATTACAAATTCTCTTTTCAAATTTCTGAACCAACCATAACCAATCGCAGGCCCTATATCCGAGAGGCTTAAGGTAGAACCCCAGGTACTTAAACCCAATTTGAACCGGCTCCATCTTATAAGGTAGTACTCTGGCTATGTCCATAAGAGAAGCATCATCAATATTATTGAAAAGGAAACATGATTTCTCCAAACTGATCCTCATTCCGAAATCCTTGTAGAAGGTCTCCAGTATAACATCAAAAGCAGCCCATTCCCGAAGAGTGTTGGTGCCCATAAGAATCACATCATCCACAAATAGGAGGTGGGTAAGCATAAGGGAGGATGAGATCTAAATGCCTCTAATAAGTCCATTTTGTCTGGCATCCGAGATGAGCAGGCTGAGACCCTCTATGACAAGGATGAAGAGGAGAGGAGACAAGGGGCAACCTTGACGGATACCACATGAAGTAGGAAAAAACTTCGAGGGGTTCCCATTAACCAGGACAACAAAATTTGCAGTGGAAAGGCAGCTCATAATCCAATTGACAGTGAGAAGTGGAACACCAATTTGAATCAATATGAATCGGATGAAGGTCCAATTTACACGATCGAAATCCTTAATGAGATCAAGTTTAAGAATGAAGGCATAGATATTTTTTTTTCTTGTGGAGTGGAGAATCTCTTGGACTTTTCCTATAGGCTCAGTGATCTGCCTATTTTTCAAGAAGCCAAATTGCTCTTGTGAGATACCTATGTCCAAAAAGGGCTTGATCCTGACTGCAATGACCTTTTCTATCAGATTATACAGAAGGTTACATAAAGAGATTGGCCTGAAATCAGCAAAGGTCCAAGGCTTATCCAATTTAGGAATGAGTGCAAGGAAGGTCAAGTTCAAGGAGGAAGGGATATAGCCCATTACCCTAGTCGAGTCCACAGCTGACAATAACTATTGACTGAAAAGATCAAAGAAGTGCAGATAGAACTCCACAGGCCATCCATCAGGGCCAGGGCTACGATCTTTTTTAAAATATTTCAGGGCAAATTCAATCTCCCCGAGAGTTACTGGGCAAGTAAGGTTCGTTGCTTTCTCGTTTGAAATCATTCTAGGAAAAAGCATGACTACCTTGAGTTGATGAACCAAAGAAGTATCACCATAATCCTTATATATGCAAGCAAGTACCTTCAGCATCGACCAGTGACCATATCGCATTTTGATTACGCCTGCCAGAGGCTATCGTATGGAAATATTTGGTATTAGAGTCACCCTGAAGGGCCCACTTCGACCTGCTTTTTAATTGCCAAGTGAGCAGGTAATGGTCCAGGATCTTCTGCTTTTCTGATTTGAGCAGTTCCAAATGAGCCATTTCATCACTGGATAGGATTCCATTAGACGGGCCCGAGAGTAGTGATCTGATAGCATGGTCAAGAGAGTTTGATACAGAGTCCATACTAGCTAGCTTGTTTTTAATCCATACCTTGGTTTCATCTTTAAGGACACGCAGCTTGTGGGTGATAGAATCAATTCCAAGGGGGCTGTCATAATGAGCAAGAAGATACCATCTCCCCTTAAACCAATCAGAGAAAGAGGGGTCCTTAAGTCACGAGCGGTTAAATTTGATTGGGTAGTTAAAGGATCCCCTCTTTTTTTCCCACTCAAAGCAGATAGGGTAGTGATCGGATATGTCATCACAGTGAGTCCAAACCCTATGGACTCCCAAAGAAGGGATCAAGGATGTAGATATTAAAAAACAATCAAGTCTCTTACATATACCTTCTACTCCCACACGACCATTACGCCAAGTAGGCCCAACGCATTATGGTGCCAGGTCCATAAGACCCACCAAGTCAAAGAGGGATAGAAAATGTTGAGAGAGGGGACCAGGAGAAGATTTTTTCCCCCATATCTCTGAGGAGTATAGGGTAAGGTTGAGGTCCCCACCTAAGACAAGTTTCAGGATGCTGAGTAATCCCCCATGATGAGTCTTTTCCCAAAAATATTCACGGTATTTATAAGGTACATAAACATTGAGGATGGAGATAGGAACTGTAATCCAACGGATTGAAGCCCGTACCAAAAGACCAGCACAAGTCTGAAAAGCCTTACACTTTATCTTTTGAGGATTCCAGGAAGTGAGGAGGCCTCCTGAAAGGCCCAATGCACTGACTGCATAGTACTCCCATGAAGGTAGGATCTTAGAGAAGGAAAGTAAAGCAGGAGAGGAACTACACATTGTTTCCTGCAAAAGGATCATGTCTAGACCAAGAGTTTTAAGGAGAGAGCGAAGGTGATGGTTTTCGGTCTTACCACCGAGACCCTGGATGTTGAAGGATAAGAGCTTCATAATGGAGAGTCTTGGTGGGGAGACGACGCTCTAAGTCCCCGATTAGAGAAGCCTTAGGCCGCATCTTTGATGCGAACACATAGAGGGATATAGGGAGAAGAAGCTGAGGAAAGGTCAACCTTCAAATTGTCCCTTTTCCCTTTAGATTTTTTTCGGACAGTCACATTTGCAAAACATATGGAGTTGAGGTGTAGGGTTGAAGGGGAGGAAGGGGTTGTAGCCATAAAAATTGATAAGGATTTTTTAAGAGAGGGGCCTGAGAAAGAGGGAGAAGTAGTAGGACTACAAGAGGGAGTGGTAAGGTTCTGTGGAGATCGGGGGTGGGTTAGAGGAGGAAATTCCACCAAAGACGACAGAGATGGAGGAGCCTGAACTTTATTGCTCATTGGAGTTGGAGAAAGTTGTGTGAAATGTGTATGGACTGGTGTGATGTCAGGAGGAGAGTTCAACGAAGTCAGGGGAGACTTGTGTAAGGTACAAGTATGTTCAGCTAATAGCAAGGAGTCACTAGGGGGTGACAGGTCCTGAAGCGGATTGAGCTGCGGAGATAGTGAGTCAGATAGGGGATTGGAATACAAAGTGGGGGCAGGTTCAGGAGCTTTGTTATGGGATGAAATCAGATCATCGACAACATCCAAAAAGGAGTCAGAGACAATATCATAAGGAGAAGTAGTGACATTGAGAGTACCTGGAGCCCGATGCATGGGAGCAGAGGGGGAATTTGGAGTGGAGCCCTTCGGAGAGACATCTGAGCCCAAGTCAACACTACCCAGTTGTAAATCTGGACAAGCTCATCTCAGGTGGCCGACTTCGTGGAAACAGCTACATCAAAACGGCACATGAAGGTAGTCGAGCTTCTGGACCAGGAGGCGCTCATTGCATAGAATTTCCACCTCTGCCGGTAAACCAAGGGAAACATCCAGTTCCACTAGGACCCTGGTGACCCTCTTTGATGCTGGCATCTCTTTTATCATTAAGACGTCTTCCATCCTCTTTGCAATTGTGGCAACCAAGTGTAAAAAATAAAAACAAATTCTAATTTTATCGTGATAATAGCAATGATATCCCTGCAAAATGACACAACCACAATTTGGTATAGTATTCAAGCCATACATAATATGTAAAACGTCAAATAAAGTTCTTTCAATTAAAATTCACTTTCTTAAGTTACATTTTCAAAGACCTTTTAAATTTTTTTCAAGAAAAGTGTAATTTTATTAATTAAAGAAAGAAATTTATTAACGTTACAATATTAAAATGTGTCTTAAACTTTCTTGAAAGTAATGATCTTGTCCCATGTTCATTGTTGTTTTTTTTTCAAAATTTTTATTCATTTTATCTATAACTTCACTCTAAAGCATTAACTAACTTTACAATGATGATGATGGTTAATTTTAAAATTGTATTTCTATGCTCAAAGAGCTTGGTGAGAAGCGTCCCGAGATCACTATAATTTTGACAAGTTAAAAGGCTAGGAAGGTTGGTATTGCAACAAAGATTATGATACTGAGATCTAATGTGGGTGTACGCCGGGCACTCTAAGAGGAAGTGATTTTCATCTTCAATGTTCCTATTCTGACAGAGATGGTAGATCCTTTCTACCCATGGTGTTTTAGGAACTGTCCAAAGACCTGTTTCACTATGGAGCTCATGAGCGTTCATTCTTATCTTGGCTATATTATTTTTTTTCTTTGAACGGGTTAAAACAGAGAGATACTTTTGATCATCTAGAGTAGGGTTGATGACCTCCTTATAATATCTTAATTTTCTTTTAGCCTCTAAATCTTTCTCACACCACAGTTTCTCTTTAAACTTAGAAGTAACAATATTTTTAATGTTATTAATATTTTGCAATGCATTATTTTCATCGATCTCCCAGTGGTTTAACCAGGCCCTGGTATCTTTATACCAACCTCGCTTGAGCCTTAGGTGGTTTTGGATGGAATTAAAAGCTAGCTTAGGAAGTCTATGGTCTCCCATGTTATTGATTTTTTGCTTGTACAACGGGAGCCTAGTCATAGCTAGGCTCTCGATAGGGGAAAGACCCACTTCTATAAGGAGAATAGGATATGGTGTATTGTTTTTAATTTTATGGTTATACGTTATAAAATGCTTCTGGATTTGCTCAATATTTCTCCAAGATTCTCTAGAGATGCTACAACCCCAAACCTCACATCCATACAAGATAATAGGAGTGACTAAAGTTTCAAAGAGGAGCTTCTTTTTATCCCACAACACAAGGTTTGATGCTTTACAATTATTTTCAAGACCAAAGTAAGCTAGAGGACTCTCTCAGAAAGAGAGGATCGATTATGAAGAGACATTTTCTCCAGTAGCAAGGTACACTTCCATCATAACTATCATGGTACTTGCTTCCATAATGAAGCGGGACTTACACCGTATGGATGTAAAGACAACCTTCATTAATGGTGTGATTGAGGAAGAGGTTTACATCGAACAACCACAAGGATTTGAAGTTGAAGACAAAGCGATTCATGTATGCAAGTTGAAAAAGGATCTGTATGGACTGAAGCAAGCTCCTAGAGCTTGGTATGACATAATAGATAGCTTCTTGACAAGCATGGGATTTACCAAGAGTAAATTTGATGCTAACATTTATATGAATATTATGGATGATGAACCAGTCATACTATTGTTGTATGTGAACGATCTATTTCTGACTGGAAATGAGAAGCATATCAAGGATTGCAAGAAGAAGTTAGCTGAAGAATTCAAGATGAAAGATATTGGATTGATGCATTATTTCATAGGGTTGGAAGTGTGGCAGAGCCCAAAAGGAATCTTTCTGAATCAGGGAAAGTATGCAGTGGAAATCTTGAAACGATTTGATGTTTTGGATTGTAAATCCATGGCCACACCCATGGACACCAACTTGAAGCTATTGTCTGATGAAACATCAGAGTTAGTGGATATGACTCAGTACAAATAGATTATTGGGTCATTGATGTATCTTACAAACACAAGGCCATATATATGCTTTGTTGTGAACACATTAAGTCAGTATCTAGTTAAACCTAGATGGGTTCACCTGATAGCTGCAAAGCATGTGATGAGGTACCTAAAAGGTATGATAGATTTGGGACTTTACTATGGGGGAGATCATGATTACAATTTGTATGGATATATGGATTCAGAATGGGAAGGAAGTTCCATAGACAGGAAGAGCACCTCAGGTGGATGTTATTGTCTAGGATCTACCATGATCTCATGATTTAGTAAGAAATAGTCCAGTGTTGCTCTTGGTACAACTGAAGCAGAGTACATTGTAGCTTGCTCCGCTTGTTGTGAAGCGATATGGATTTAGAAGCTGATGTCATGATTATTTGACGTGGATTTGGACACTACAGTAATTCTTTGTGACATTCAGAGTTGTATAATGATGACAGATAATCTGGTGTTCCATAACAAATCAAAGCACATAGAAATATGATATTTTTATATAAGGGATATGGTACAAAAAGGAGCTATCAAGCTCCATTATGTGAGTACCGATGAGCAAGTTGATGATGTAATAACCAAGCCTCTATCTCGAGTGAAGTTTGAATATTTCTGTGACAAGCTTGGTGTAGTTCGAAAGGAAATTTCTCGCAAGGAGGAACAGTGATGGGACTACATATGATGAAGATATGGACCTTCTTCAAGGAGGAACAAGTCGAAGCTATGAAATTTCCTCAGAAGGGAAGAACAGGTCAAAGAACCCACCTTATACAAAGGAGGAGCAGGTTGATAATATAAAACTTCCTAAGAAAGGGGGATTAATGATGATACTGACATTAACAATGATCCTCTCTTGAGGATGGCAAGTATAACACTCTGTGCATGAGAGTGGTCCTGATTACTAGCTAAGGATGGCCCTGTAGATGTTACTCTCACATGGAGAGTACCCACATTTAGTTGTGAATATCGTAAAATAACACTTGCTTGGGAGTGGTCCTAACCTGTGTGGTATGGATTCTATAATATGAGTTCTCATGTTTTGTCTGCTCTGCAGAAAAAACTCTTGCATGGAGAGTATGCCTACATTCATATATAGATACCATAGAATAACACTTGCTTGTGATTGGTCGTAACCTTTGTGGTATGGACTCTCTATGATGAGTCTTCACAGACGTCATAGTATAACACTCATTTGGGAGTGGTCCTAACCTATGTGGTATGCATGTTCTACGATGGTTTGACATTTCGTATGCAGTCGAGATCTGCTCTGCAGACAATACTCTTTCTTAGAAGAGTATGCCTGCACGTAATTGTAGATAACGTAGTATAACACTAACATGGGAGTGGTCCTAACCTGTGTAGTATGGATGGTGTATGATGAGTCCTCACGGGAAATATGGCCAGCACTGGGTGCGGTCGATATCTACATTCACTTGTAGACGATTCAGCTAGTCGATATCATGGATCATGGTGATGGAGCATTCAATCATCCTTGGACTTATGTTCTAAAGTGACAGGGATTGATTATCCCACAAATAGATCATGTGTACTATAGGTAGCGTGGTGGAAAAGGGTTAATTAGATTGAAATACAGCTGCAAAGGGTCAAGAAGGATCAAAGTGCTACTAGAAAGGATCGAAAGGATCGAAGTGCTGCTGCAAAAGGATTGAAAGGATCGAACTGCTGCTACAAAGGATCGAGAAGATCAGAAGGATACTGCAGAATATCTAAGTGTTGCTGCAAAGGATCAAGAATATTGAAGTGTTGATGCAAAGGATCAGAAGATCGAAGTGCTGCTACGAAGGATAGAAAGGTCAAAGCGTTGTTGCAAAAGGATCAAGTGATCATGTGATGCAAGAGATGAAGAGTAATTGCTCAAGCTACTGATTATGAAAAACTTCCTAAGACGTATAGATGCATTACCTCGATGTACTGTTAAAATATTGTCTCTCTGTTCTCTTATAGTCCATGATGTTGTCAGTAGAATAACCTTCTCGTTAAGGGGGAGTGTTGAATATTGTAACTTCAAAGGATATTCTAAATGTACTTTATTGATGTAACCCAAGGGAGATGTTATTATTCTTCTGACAGGGTGTTACTATTGTATTTGGTCATAATAGAGTCATGAGGTAAAGCCTCCATTGTAAGTCGGGTCATTAGTACCCTAATGAATAATATAATATATTATTTTGAGTCTTCCTAGGTGAAGTCGGACCAGACAATTTAGTGGGGATGACTTGATTAGGGTAAAAGTTAGTTGGCTCAATGTGTATAAATAGAGGAGCTGTGATTCTTATTTGGACATAGACTCACTCACTTGAGTAGTGCATAGGAGAGAGAGAGAGACATAACAGAAGGAGGAGAACACCTATTTTTGGGGGGTTATCTTTTATACATCTTATACATAGGAAGTTTTGTTGGGTTTTCTTCCCCTTGAGGGTTTCCTAGGATAAATACTGTGTTTATCTTGTGATTGTGTTTCTATCAGTGATTCTAGATATGCTGTTGCTATGATATTTGAATTTAACACTAATGAATCTAGTCTACCATATGAAATATTAACACATTAAACACCAACGTCACCATGACTGAATGATTCAGTAGTACAACAGAATAAATCATTTGTTTTTATGTCTTTACCTAATCAAACTACATTCCTATCCTCCTCTCAAGCTTTCTCCTACATTAATTAAAAGCATGTATCCCTTTCTTGAATCCAACCAATGCTTTTCAACACCAAGTTCCTTATCATAATGGCAGCCATCAAACTATTTGGCCCTTTTTCTCTCAAAAGGAAACCAAAGTTTCAATTAAAGGAATCCAGGTAATAGAACATGATAGTTGTTGGCGAGGTTTAATATTTGCATGAAGCCTTGGCACTATTTTATTAAATATTTTATTGAACTCTTCAACATATTCATTCTCATTATTATCTCTATTTAAGGCAACTAACCAATACCTATTATCTTTTTTTCCTTACATATTTCCATAAAAACACTTTCGATGTGAGCCACTGTGGTTATAGACTTACAATGTTATCAAGGAAAATTGTGAACCAATCTATATCTTCATCTTAATGACAATACAACAGTTTCATAAGCACATCTAAATGACCAACCTTGGATTGCTTTATCATTGTCATGAAATCATTCCAGCGGTCTCTCACTGATACTGCATTATTTCCTTAAAACATGGGAAACATATCAATTTATCTTTCTGGAATGTCATGAGGGGCTCCGTAATATTTTAAAATTTGAATGGCTTATAACAGATTTGTATTTATATTTATTTGATTAATTTTATGGTGGTTGATGGGGGTAATACTAGTGCCAAAGTCCACAAGGGAAAATGGGGCCATAAAGTAACAACTAGGGCTGCAAATGGATGAAAAGTGGATCAATTTAATGTTGCTACAAACATTTTATTTTGTTTGCTAGTTTTTCCATGACTTGCAGGACTAACTTGTAGTCTAAGAAGACACAACCCAGGATCATTTAAGTTGTCAAAATCACCTAGGTATTGCACCCAACCTAGACCACACCAATATCATGGATGGATTTTTAAGTTTCTCCTCTCGACTACCTTGCAGGGTTTGAACTTTGGTCACCGTGCAGAACGAGGTTGTCAAAACCAACCATGCTAGCAGGATTTGGCTTGTTACAAACATATATAAAACTGAAGATGGGACATTTTTAGAAAGCTGGAATTTAAATGACAAAGGCCCTTTCCAAAGTTTACCTTGAATGCACATGCAATTCAATAAAGGGTGATTTTATTACTCACTGAAAAACACATGGAAGCTCTCACTGAAATGGCATAACATATATAGCTCAACTAGATAACAAAAGAAATAAAGATATGGAAAGAAAGAACCTCATCAAATGCTTTATTCAAAATACAAGATTGCCATGTGCTTGGATCCCTTACTGCAACAGAATTAGAGTTTTTTCCAGCAATGTAAATCAGCAACTACGGTTAAGATGAACATCCAACATAGATAGATACCCCACAAATCACATACCCTTCAAAAGATCATGTAACAATAGACAAAAATAAAGAGGTGCAATTTTCTTTATTCCACCAACAACCATTGTAAATGGAGGAACCTTTCTTATATAGTTCAAGGATCAAACCTATTCAATCATAAAATAAGAATGTCCATAGTTAAACCATAGATATAACTTAGGAATTCAAAAAAAACTAATATCCACTAACTAACTCAAGTGGACAAGTTAAACAATTCATAAAATTTCAATGGACAAATGATGGCCATGCCACATGTCTCAATCTCTAGCAAAATGAATCCATGAGGTTAGGCTACCTCCTCAGAGTAGGTATATTACCATGTCAAGTACCCCACATGTGGCATGTGGCTCCTCTAGGTGGCATTCCCTATCCATAAGCATACAAATGTGTGTCATCCTTGAGATAGATGGATAGATCCTCATAAATATGAACAAATGCCAAAATGATTCCTTGAAGACTAGGATGTGTCCTTAACCAACTCATCAACATGGTATCAAAGGTGTAATAACCCTCCAAAGGTGTGTAATGGCTAGATCCAAGGAAAATGGAATAAAAATACAGAGAGTGGTATGAATCCATGTGCGATATCATCACAATGCTCAACTAAGTCATAGGAGGAAGGAAACAACCTCATCACTCAGGTAATAAAATAATTAAAGTGTGAAGATGCCTCAACTTTTGTGCCAAGTTGGGGGATAACTTCACTAAGTGTGGTGCTCCACATAATCATGAATCAAACCATTTGTCAAAACCCTCCACAAAAGCAAGGGAACTCAATCAATAGGCCTCCAACTAAGTCAAATCATGTCAAACTAGCCATTGCGAGGTCTAAAATGACATAGAATCCTACGCATAATAGGAGTACTCAACTAGGATTAATAGTCCACATCATCAAGAAATAGTCCATGTGCCAAAAACCTCCAATATAGAATGAGCATTCAAACCATGAGGCTCAAATTAAGCTAGAACATGTGAAATAAACCATCGTAAGAGACTAAACCATGTAAAAATGGGTGCATATGATTTCCAAGAGTGGGATGCTAATTACTCCAAGATATGATCCACATGTGAAACATACCTAATGTGTTAGGGCACTCATCCACTAGGAACAAGTATCATCAAAACACATCTCAACCTAGTCATGTGGTGACTAGAACAACATAACAAGAAGGGTATATGTGGAGCAATATGTCCTCTATTGGCAAACCAATACAACAATAATAACCCCACCATACTAAGATATAACAAAATACATAGGGTCCTCCAACATAAACCTATGGTACATCAATAATCAATCATTATTGAGCATGATATGCTCTAGAGTATATGGGTAGTAACCACTAAATGTGCAATGATAACTTTCCTCCAAACACCGTGCACCCATTGATGGTGATGGTCAACAATGTACTGTGTTGTTCTAGTTTTTCTACTATTCATAGTTGGAACCCATAACAAATTCACCATAAAAGTGGGATTTATGATGAGACTGCGAAGTTTTGTTGCCTTAAGAGAACTCATGTTCGTGACAGGAGCTGCTAATAAAGCTAAACGTTCCCTAGTTTAATCTCTACAGTTGTTGAATGGAGGTCATCCTAACTCTTATAAGATGGTTCAACTTCACTCTCATGGATTTTAAATATTGGAGTAAGCTTAGTGGTAGTGTAAAATTATTGTGTATTTTTATAATTCTATTTGTGAAGGAACTCTTAATATATCATCATAATCTATCAGTAAATTATGTAAAAAAATTGTATATAACATTGATCTAAGAGAGCACTCCATTTGGATCCAGTTTGGTTCCATGCAACTTAGTTCAGTATATATGAAGGTATTTAAGCTTTCCATTTGATATTTATGTGGTAATTGCTTGTTTTTGTTAATATTTTCCTACTAGTTACAACCAAGATCTCCATGTTTGTTTATCATACGTCTACAAAATGTGTACTTGAAGAGTGTTCAAACTTCAAATCTGTCCTAAAATATTGGAAGAGGTAAGCTTATATATTTGCATATATCTCCTTTTTTAATTTGTATGACTAGTAAGTTCAATGATGCACTGCCTAGATGATTTTAAATCTATAAAGGCTACAAATTTTGTTGTATCTTATTTTGACCTCCATAAAACTTTTGGTCACTAGACAAATGATACTATACTATTGGAAGGTATGCTTTCTCCCTGGGGTTTTCCTACTTCCTTTTATCTTGTGCATCCCTTAATTGATTCCCAAAGGACTGAGGGGGTCATCACTAGGGTTTGGATTCTCTAAAAGGTGACATGTTTCCCTAAGCAGACTGACATGCTTTGCAATATTGGTGTTAATTAGTGCAAGTTTTCATGGCCATTAATTTGGGATGGATGTTCACACATTCCCATATAAAAATGTGTATGGAAGCACATGTTTTTGATATGTGTTTAGTGCTTTACACATAGTTAATGAATATTATTCAATCTCCATTACTATGACTAATGTTGTTATGTGCTTGCCATAAAGGTGACTCTATAATATGAGCATTAATAGGGGCCTCATAACAATTAACCTACATATGTGCATTACGTGTCATGTACATTGAATTGATATGTTCATAAGCATAGATTCATACAGTGATTTCCTAATGTCTATAAATAATCCACTAAAAGAATTGATTTGTACTATATACCATCAACACAAAACACATGTATTATGAACATTGCGTCGAGACATTTATTGTCACTACCTTGAGTTCATCTATATGAGTGAGTTATGAAGCTCAAGGACCTGCACACATTCTTACTATTCTATTCTTTTCTTTACAAACCATGTAACCTTGGTGGAGAACTTACTTTCATCATTTGGCATTATTGGGTTTGGAATTATCAATCTGATTGGTGTAATAGTCAAGTGGCTTGAAAACAGTGCCACACAGGAGAATGATGTACAACTTGAACAAATATTTGGATAGGAGAGTGATGTGCGTGAGTGGTGAATGTGCATAGTGATGGAGGTGATGTTCTTTGGACCAGAGAAAGCATGGTAGTGTTCAAATCCACCAATGTCGAATGCATGTCACTAGGAGGTTATTGCATCAAAGAATCTTTCAAAGATCAATATTTATAATTTTATACAAAAAAACTATCCTCATAAAACCCATAGATTCACTTATTGCTTTCATAGAGATGAGAGCATACGTTACATGCCAAGAACATACTTCAAATAAGAAAATAATGTATAAGGAGAGACCTTTGCATGCTTTAAGGAAATAAAATGATTACTTGAGAACAAGTAGGAATTGGAGAAGTCCTTGCCACATCATTAGAATTTGAATTAAATATGCAAAGAGTGTCCCTAGAGGCACTACCAAAAAATAGACAACTTTTGATCCATGAAGCTACCAAACAAGGGTGTCTCTAGTGGTAATTGGGTGTCGTGAATCCAACAGAACTAATTGTTTGTCCATCAGAGCCTCGATTTTCAAGCTATGGCGAGTTTCATCTTGCTTACCAATGTCATTCAATGACACCAAACAAATTTCAACCGGGAGCATAAAAACCAAACCAAGCAACGAAATTGAGTTTTGTTGCCTCCTCCAAGTGTGTTTGGGTAAGGGCGAGATGGTTGCGATGCCCACACACTTGTTGGGCATATTTTTCAAAATATTACCCTATTGTACATAAATTTCACTACACGTCACTTAGCAAAACGCTAGTTTAGAAAACCAACAAAATAAATAACTTTTGGTCCATGAAGCCACCTGACAAGGGTGTCCCTAGTGGTACTTGAATGTCATGAATATAAAAAAACTGATAGTTTGTCCATCGAAGCCATGGTTTTCGAGTTATAGCAATTTTCTTCTCACTTATCAAAGCCATTAAGGGACACCAAACAAATTTCAACCGGGGGTATAAAATCCAAACCGAGCAACGGAATTTAGTTTCGTTGCCTCCTACAACTGTGTTTGGGTAAGGGAGAGATTACTATGAAGCCCATGAAATCACTTGACACATTTTCAAAATCTTAGCCTATCATGCATAAATTGCACTGCACGTCGCTAAGAAAAACCCTAGTTTAAAAAACCATCAAAATAAGCAACTTTAAGTCCATGAAACCACCAAGCAGGGGTGTCCCTAGTAGTACTCGGATGTCAAAAATCCAGCTTAACTAATGTTTTGTCCATTTGAGCCTTGGTTTTTGAGTTATGGTGAGTTTCAACTTGCTTCTGATAGCCATTTAGGGATACTACCCAAATTCCAAGTAATAGAATTGAGTTTAGTTACTTCCTGTTGGTACTTGGATAACATGACTCCAATGAAGCTTTGCAATTGTTATAACAATGGCATGATTATTATGTTAAAAACAATATCTATGATAATAGTCTTTTAGTCATGTTTATGAGGGGATATTATCAAGCATGTTACATTAAATTTACTCTTAGATTACAATGTAAACAATTCATGAACTTGATTGAGAGATAAAAACCATGGTTAATATGCTATCGAATATATAGATTGAATAACATGTTACATATATAGATTTAATGATATAAAAACTTTAGACAAAATATGGTTCGAAGGGAATAATATATGTGATAACATATTTTTCTTCATTTTATATATAATCATGGGGATGTCTATTTTTCCTTGCCTCTATGTCTTCTTCTATTGTGATATAAAAATTTATGGTGTACATGTGTGTATGCATGGTTGTGGATACACTTGATATGTTTGGTTACTATCTGTTGATGAGATGATGTTTATATTCATGGTTGGAAAACTCGTGATAATGCATAAATTACCACACCAATATTTGCAATATAACACAAATTATGCATTATGTAATGAAATTGATACTAATGCTTTAAATTGATTATTTCTGGGTATTTGCAGAAAAATGGTGAAGATGACTACGTAGGTGATGATCTTGATTATGTTTTCACTAATGTACCCAGAGAAAGATATTGATGATAATGAAACAAATGGATCAAATGAAAATGATGATAGATATTATGTTGGGATAGATGATGATGAGGATGAGATGAGGATGATGAGGATGAGGATTATGATGATGATGGTAGCCATTGATGCTACTATTGAGATTATGGATGTTTTTTTCTCTCTTCATGCTACTAGACACATTTTTTATTATGGATGTTTTTTTCTTTCTTTCTTCGTGATTATCCAAGTTCATATTACATTTTGGGTCATCTTGATTTGTATGGTGGATTCATGTTGACATATAAACTTTGATTATTGTTGATCATTTTGACTTTTCTAGATATGGATATCAAAAATAATATTTTTTGTGATATTGGTATTTTCACTATATATATAGTTCACTTGTTCTTTTAACCTTAATACAATGATATGTATGATATGTTCATAATGCGATGATGTTTTATAATTTCACTTCTTTTGATGAAAGATAATGTTGATGTTAATGCTATTATATTTTTAATTTATATATTGGAAGTTGTTGATGATCTTTTCATGGAAAATTAATATATATGATGATATTACTGCTTTGGATAAATTTTGTATGTTTCTGTTAAATTTCTTCATAAATGTTATGCAATTAATTTCAATAATTGTATCTACAATCAATTTGAATGTTTCATAATTTCATTATGTTATTTCAGAACTATGAAGTAAATGATATATGAGAACTATTGAAATTAATGAATAATTATAATAATTTGATATAATAAATATATTTGCACACAATTGGATATGGTTGTAGGTGTTAAATAGAAAGTGTAATGTGGTGCTAATAAGGAAGCAAAAACAAGAGCTAAAACGTGTTATGCAACCAAATCTCGGATATAGCATAAAAAGAGCAGAAATAGACAATAAGAGAGTAATCCACACCTAAAAGATGAATAACATAGATAAATACCAATCCTCTTCGAGGGAGGAACCTCCTTACACAATGTACAAGATAATAAAAGATGATATGATTATTCAAATGAGAATATCTCCTTCCTATATATAGGAGATAATGGTGTACAATAACAACTAATGAACCCACTATTACACCCAAGACTACATAAATAATATGTAATGCACCGAAATATAGGGGGTAATGTGCCACACTATATGGTGTAATGTGTCATCAATAAGGGCTTAACATGCCCCTCCCCTTCAAAGAGTGTTGTACTCAATGCTAAAGTAGTTATGGATGCTATTGTATAAAGGACTCATCTTCCCATGTTAAATCTTCTGTGGGTAAGTTCTTCCATTTAATGAGATACTTTGAAATTGATCGATTTTGAAGCTGTCTAGTTTGTATTTCAGTAATTTCTTTAGGCTCAAAGATGATTTTTCCTTCCTCATCAAGTTTTGGTAACATCGTTTGAACTGGTAGCTTGCCGTCGATTACCTTATTCTTTTTTATGTATCCTTCTATCTCGAGAGTTTGAGGAGTGCTAATTCCAGCCAATGCATGACTAGATATGGTGGGAGTAATTTCTTCTAAAGTATCCACTTCTATTTCTTCTGAATTTTCCTCTTCTAGAGATGCTTCCTCTTCTTTTCATTTTTCTTCTTCATAATATGTGTAGAATAATTTCTTCTTAGTGCACTTATGTCCCTTACTATACTCGCTGTCACAATTAAAGCATAATCCTTTTTCTCTTCTTTCATCTAGTTGTTGGGGTGTGAAACTTTGTGGTGGTTTAGGAGAAGGAACATTATTTTCTCTATATGTGTTGGAGAAGGCCTTTCTAGTATTCATTGTCATATTTTTTATTTTCAACCTTCCTTGCCATCATGAAATCCTTCTCCAGCGATGATGGTTCAAAGAGACACACCTCATGTTGAATGTTATCTTTCAAGGTTCCAATAAATATATCTAACAAATTATCTTCTGAAATATTCTTCACTCTGAGACTTAGTTGTTGAAATTGCTTGATGTGATCTATAACTGAACCTTTTTGCTTGAGATTTACCAATTAACTGAAGAAGGTGTTGCTATTTATATCCCCATAATGTGAAATCAATTCTTTGGTGAATATAGACCAAGAGATAATAGACTCCTTTTTATGGTCACAAAGCCATTGGTACCATACAAACTGGTTAGGTTCTAAATACAAGGATGCAATAGTTTCCTTTTGCATTGTAGGCACATGGTGTAGATCAAGGAATTGCTCCATCTAAAAAAACAACGTGATTGGATCCTTTCCATCAAAATTCCGCATGTCAATCCTGGGGATAAAGTAGTTTCTTGGCCTTGCATTGAACCTATGATGTTGTAATGAATCCTTAACTTTCGAGGACTCCAAATTCCTACTCTATAATTGTTTTTCAATTTTCTCCAGACCTGACTGGAATAAGTCATCTTGTTCCTCCTTATCCTCTCCTTGATTATATAATTGAGAAACAAAGTTATGTTTGATGCTATTTTGGACGCCAAAGTAGAAGCTAAACTAGTGGCCAACAAAGGAGCAAAATTGGATGCTAAACGAGAAGCTAAATTAGGTGCTCATGAGGAAGAAAAATAAGAAGAAATCCAAGGAGTTAAACGGGAAGAAAAATGAGGTGCTAGTGTGGGAGTAACAATGGACGATAAATTGGTCTCTAAAGTAGTAGCAAAACATGGTGCTAATGTGGGCATAAATAGAGATGTGAAACTAGGCATTAAAAAGGATGCAACACTTGGCACTAATGATGAAGCCAAACTTGGTGTTGATATGGTAGAAAAATAAGATGTTACTTGGATGCAAAACATGGCGCTACATGGGAAGAAAAATATGGTGCAACAATATAAGAAATATTTGGCGTTATTTGTAGCAAAACACGATGCAAAAAATGAAGCAAAAATTGGTGCAAATTTGGAAGCAAAAAATGACACACATTTGGAAGTAAAACATGGTGCAAAATGGGATGCTAAAGTGCTAGCACAAATGGATGCAATATTGGATGCTAATTTGGATGCAAATATGGTGCTAACGAGGATGTCATTTATGAAGAAAAATAGACGCTCTCTAGGAAGAAAAATAGGACGTTATTTAGGAAGCAAATTTGGACATTATTCTGGAAGCAAAAAAATAGACGCTATTTTGGACGTCATAAAGGATGTTATCTAGGACCCAAAAAATACGTTTTTTGAAATGCTTTAAGTTTTTCCCATGACGGGTTCCATTTAGCGTCTGGTTATACCACTCAATGTAAAAAAAATTACACTAAAAAGGGACGCTAATTCCAAGATTTGTTGTAGTGATATGTTGATGAGTTTGCTCCTGAGTAACTCAATGAACTCCTGGAAGATGTCATACTTGATAAGAAGGTCAGATATTCATGAAGACGTGATGTGGAATATATTTGTGTGGGGCTTAAAGGAATGCATCCAAGAAAAGCACGATGGCTAGAAACTGGAAGAGTGAGGCAACTGTACCCTCACATATTTTCTGAATGATTCCTTGCTTTTGGAGGTCCAAAGGCTTATTAGTGGGAAGGTTTGATCCACGAGGATCTCCAAGATTGATCAAAATTAAAATATTCAAAATGTAAAAATAATATTATATCAGTGTAGATCTTGTCGAGATATTTTCGGTGACATTTGTTCCATGCAAAATGGCCTCTAGACATGAAATTTATCGATTTCATAATTTATGACTAAACAAGTGAAAATGAAAAAAAATGGGCCACATGGCACATCCACATGATGCCACGTGGAAGGTACAGTCAGCATGTACATTCAGTGGACATATGGCATGGAATTCCTACAGTAGGCCATGTGGAGGTGTTCAAGTGACATGGAAGATGAGCTGCGCCAATGATAGGATGACAAGTGGCAAGGAGGCCGCCCATGTGGACCAACTAGGGCCTACCAAATGGCATCGTGGTTGGATTTTGTTAGTTATATCTACCAAAGAAATTGGTTTCAAGGAGGATCGAACCCATGACCTCCTCTTCACCTAAGCCTCCATCACATCCGCTAGCCATAATCTTTTCTTGTTGGTTCTTAACCTATATAATATTCACTTCTATTTAAATTTGAAAGGTGGCTTAGTTTGTATCACATAAACTCAACATATTATTCCAAGTCATACCACGGAAAAAGCCAACACATAACACTATCCTTCCAACAAACAACACCGCCGACACAACTATCCAACAATGCATTCCATTTCATGTTAAAAAAGGAGGAACGTGAGACCCACAGTTTTGACCTTGGGACCTCCACTTCCCATGCCCACGCTTTACCAATGGGCTATGGCCCAATATTTGGTAAAGGATTGGGGAAATATACTTATGAATTTGTTGTGGTTTTGGAGCCAAAATGGGGCATGTGGCCACCATTTCAGGTTCCGAAACCTCTATAAAAAAACCTTATTTAGAGTCAAGAAGGACAATGAAAGAGACCACGATTTGCATAGTTCCTGATAAGGTACATGCCATTAATGGGAATGCTTCCTGAGGTGGGAAAAGTACAGTCTATACAAGCACAAGAGAGGTTGTCTCGAATTTCATGCTAGAGGAGATTTCAGGAAAAGGGGGTCGACTTTATATTCATTACTCTTGAAATTTCGAGAGGAACGTATTAGTGCAGTCTGTTTCCGAGTTTGACTAACAAAAATTAGAAGTTTTTCCAAAAATCATGTATGTGAGCTTTTGAAGACTTAATAAGATCGGCCTTCTCATTGGAAGTGGACAGGTGATGTATCCCAGGTGGGGTGAACTCCGTTATCATCTGATCTCTACAATTTTATGGTTTGCAAACTTGTTTATTTGCTTATGTGGTTTGATTAAGAACTTAAATTGATATTTTTTAAAGTCTTTTTATAAGGTTAATAATTCAGTTTTCACATGCAATTTATATGGTAAAAACGACCTTGAAAATTTTCATTTCGCATATGTCTCATCTCGTGGAATGTTCAATTTTTTGGAAATGTATATGATGTAAAAGTTAAGGATCCAAATGAAATTGATGGATGATTGTTTCTGGGTATATACTTGAGGCATGTCAAGGTTGATACAGTGTGACAAATATTGAGATAATGTGACAGTGATTGTGGAATTGTGACATTGATAATGGAATTATGATAGAGGCGGTGATTGTGGCATTTAGATAGAGATGCAATGATTTAGGCATTGTGATAGAGATAGTGATTGTGATAGGTTGATAGAGGTAGTGATACAATTATACAAGCTGAAAGAGAGAGTGATATAGGAATAGGGACAATGATATAGGAACATGGATAGTGATACAAGTGCAGGGAAAAATATACTAGTACAAGATGTCATAGATAATGATACAATGATCATTACATATTGTTTCTTCTATTCATATCGGAGAAATGATAGGATATCGTAGTCTCCTTCAGGTTGGTTCCTGAGAATTGTGAGTTGGTGACCATTGAGTATTGGATTCCTCTATACAAGTTGGAGTGTATGACCTTAGGGGGTTTAAGCATCCTTTCAATTGGAGGTAATAAACCAGGGGATTCAAACCTCCTTCTAGTTGGTGCTAGAAAATCAGGTAGTTGGAGATTACTTCCAGTTGGTGCTGGTAAACACATTGAATGTAATATGTATATTATAAACAACATCTTTTATGCCCCCCCCCCTGTTAACCCAAAAATCCCCCACTAAGCTCTCAATGGCCTACACCACCCAAGGACACCATCTCATGACCCTCATATCCCTCCATTAGACCCCCACACCCTCAAAATAGCCTAAGGATGAAGAAAAGGGCTAAAAACCCCAAAAAGGAGCCCAAAATAGCCTCCTAGGAGCTAAAGCCCTCAAAAAGGGGCTAAAACCCTAAAAGGGGCTAAAGTTAGGGTGGAAGGGGCTAAAAGCCCAAAAAAAGGGCTAAAGTCCTGACCAAGGGCTTAAAACCCTAAAACCCCTTGGAAAAGCTATAAAAGGAGGGTGGGGGGTCACTCTCAGAACACTTCTCCCTTGCATACTATTATGTTGCCCGTGGATGCCTTGAGACACACTTGCCTCTCAAGCCACCCACACTCCCTCTCCTCCATTCCCATTTGAGCCATTGCTCCCCATCCAAGAGAGAGGAGTGCTTCCATAAGCTAGGTCATGGTGGCCCATTTCCACTAGAGAAGGTATAACCTATTTTTCATGTCTTATTTATTTGTTTTTAGTTGTATTTGCTTTCTAACCCTTGTTTCCATTTGCAGGTTTTATGCTTAACATTGTTTTGCAGGTTTTATTGTAGCTTAGGATTTGTTTGCAGGTTATTGGAGGCGGAACCCTAACCTCTTGTGTGCAGAGGGGTTCACCATTGCTCCATTTTCTTCTTTATGTTCTTAGCTTAGCTTTCATTTCTGTCATTTACATTACGTTTTATTTTCTGCATTTACCCACCAGCAGGAAACTAAGATTCTGTCCTATAGACATAAGGGAGCCATTCCTGCCCCTGTAGTAGGGAGAAATCCCTATCACAGAATTGGCGACCATACCAGGTTGATCCCACAGGATCCCTGGTCCAAAATTTTTATTTTCAAGTTTTTAAATTTTATGCCCTAGTTTTTTTAAAATTTCCTGTTAAATCCACTTTAGATTCAGTTTATTCCCTGTTTTCAGTATTGCCAAAGCCTCTGCTAGGAAAAACCGAGTCAGGTTGACCACAGTACAAGTTACTGTTGGCCAGATCTGACTCTGTCTCACAAAAAACCCCCAATCCGGAGCAGGGCGCTCTTATCGGGGCCAAAAGTGAGACTGGGGAGCACTTAATGGGCAAACAGGTGCACCCAGGGCACACTTAATCCCTCGATAAGTGTGAATTCAACCCAGAAACTCAGTCCGTGACTGTTTCTGCATTCTGTGTGACCCCCTTGCCTGTTTCTGAAAAAATCTTGTGGCCCCCTCACCAGATTTGATCAGAAATGTGCAGCCTGTCAAACAGAACTTCAATTTTAGTTTAATAGATAGTAAATTTCAGTTTCAGAGGAATGTTAGTGCGGCCCATTCTCCTTTGTCCACCACACTAGTTTAATTTCAGTTTCTATTTTTATTTTCTGCAATTTCTTTCATAAACAATATGTAAATGCCAAGTAAATGTTAATGGCTTAACCAAATGAACCTAGTCTAACTAAAATCAACCTAAAACTAACTGTCTTGCTTCCCCTTCCTCCTCTACCCAGTCATCAGCCTCCGGGGTATTATGGGATACGACGAAGGGCAAGCTCGTATAGATCTAGGCACTCCACTATATTGTTCCAAACCATTAAAATTGAATGACCTGGAAGGCAAAGGGGGTAGAGAAGGAGGGCTTGTCATGGCCCTAAGTGTCCTCCCTGTTGACAAACCTTGCGTTTGGGAGGTGACCTGAGGATCTATGGATGGGCTTAGTCCCATTGTGTTGAGATCCCAACACCTTCTCTTGGTTGAAGAGGAATATCAGTGAGAGGTAGACATCTAGTTAGGCCATCAAACATTCAAGGTTAATCACTGTATTTGTTCACAATTTCATTCAATGCATGCATACATAATGACATGAACTCTACCATGATGAATTCATAAACCATTTGTAGCAACCAAATACCAGGAAAAAAAAACAACATACCAACTAATTAACCCAACTCAGTTCATGACGCTGAATGAGCCTTAAAATTTACCAATTTACACTAAGTATAAACAAATCTGCAGTCTTTGAGGACATAAGTCCCTGACTGCTTCAACTATGGGAAGTACTTGGGCTCTGCCCAGAAACTCATTGTGAGGAGTACCACAGGAACCCCAAAGTAGCTGGCCGTTAAGAGGAATTTCCAAGCAAAACAGGCAACGACCCCTTTCGATTGAGTAGAAACACCTGTAAGGAACAAGCCAAGCGCTGTCTTCTGGAAATCTTGGTGGTCGAGTGACCACCTGCATCCAATAGGAAGCCACTGAAACCAGGGTCCAAATATCATTCCCATCACCTTAGTAAAATCTAACACAATTGATCCTCCACGTTCTTCCTCACGCCTAAGAGGAGAACCTCCACCATTTGGAACACTCAATCGACACCATCGAAGCCGTTCTCAGCGATCTCCCACACCATCAAAGGGCCACACAACCTCTGATTCTGATTCAGATCCATATTATTCTGAACTAGACCTCCATACTGCACCATCAAGCCCCATAGCTAGTGCAAATCCGGATCCATTTTCTGGCATACCCATAGCAAGTGGACCCATGTCCACATCACAACCTGTCACCCACAACCTGGCAAGTGGCCCAATCACAATTATGCAGACTGTCATCAGTCAGCTGCCACCACCTATAGTGACCAGCCAAGCTGGACCACTTGCAGCACACGGGGGTAGTGGCCCTTCCACACACACTGTCCCTCCTACCACACAGGGGGGCAGTGGACTGTCCACTTACATTGCCCCTACTGTCATACATGGGGTCAATCTCCCTGACACTCATACTGTCCCATCCACAACACTTGGGGGAATTGGCCTATCCGCAATGGTGCCACCGCAAGCAACCCCAGATATGCAGATGCATTACGCACCTACAAACCCCACCACCATCCCAGCCCCATCCCACATCAACCTGGGGTCAAATTTTCCATTCATGGCTCATCTAAACTTGCCTGACTTTGCTAGATTAACAAACAACCCCATCTGTCATCAAGCTTTTTGGCCTCCAATGCCAACTAAGCTACCATTAGACATCCCCAAGTTTGAAGGCAAAGCAGGGGAATGTCCCCAAAACCACATAATGACATTCCATCTATGGTGCTCATCCAACAACATCATAGATGATTCCATTAGGCTGAGGCTATTCCAACGCACCCTTACAGGTGCTGCACCCAAATGATACATTGATTTGCTGCAAGCCAAGTATCCGGACTTCAACTCCCTAGCCTTCATGTTCCTACAATATTTCCAACTCCCTATCAGATATGACGAGGGGGTGGAGATCCTGCTATCCTGCCGTCAAAGCACTACCACTCATATAACTGACCATATCCATGAGTGGCGGCGACGCCGTAGCCTATGCAAAATCCAACTTGATGACAGGATCTTCTTGGATTGGTTCCTTAAGACCTTGCTCCCGCCCATAGAAAAGGACGTCACATTCGAATGTCCCCAATCCGAAGAAGAGGCCATACTGAAGGCCCAACAATTTGACCTTATCCATGCTCAATCTGGATACCTGTACACCGTCATTCCAAATGCCCCCCATCCAAGTACCTCATACCATGATGCACCGGGGACATCCCATGCTGTGGACGACATCATAGGATCGGTCTCCCAACATCCACAGCCTCGACCAACACCACCTGTCGTTACACCACAACCAAGCAACACTGCTAGTGTTGTTTACCAGAACCAAGCTCCAGACTATGCTTGAATGATGTCCCAGTCCTGAGCAACAACTTCCTACGCACAACTGGCGCCACCGCAGCAGACTCAGGCCATGGCTTGGCCAAGACAGTAGTATGTGGGGAAAATGCCCACATTTGTGGCACCGCCACCCCCACAGATCTACTATGCACCGCTAGTGCAAACAGTCTAAGCCCCTGCCCCTACTCCACCCGCTTCATTGGGACAAGTGTTCGCACAACAAAACTGTCCCAACCAGCCTGCCCCCAACAATCAACAAGGGCAAGCTCGAAAAAATCGGCCCCACAACCAAGGAAATAACTAACCACAGGGAGGCGGTCAACAACCGAATCCTCCCAACAATGTCGCGGCAAACCGACCAGCCCAGAACCCCCCACGACCAAATGCACCAAGAAGCAATGCCCCGTTGCGCACAAACCAACCATGCACACTCTATGAGGTCTATGGAAACTATACATTCGAGTGTCCCTTCATGGGTCGTGTGGAGCAGGCCATTCGAAACGAGGCCCAATAGGCCACCAACGCTGCCAATTAAGCCCAACCCAACCCGACACCACAAGGACCTCCCCCATGGTGCTTCAAAACCCACTACCAGTACAAGGATTGGTGGCAACTGCACCCCCTCCCCATCCCAATCCCAATGCTTTGGGGGCACCTCCCATGGCCGAAATAGGTGTTCACCACCTGCTAGCCATGACGACTGAAGAGGTCAACTTGCAAACTAGACGGAATCAGTACGGTACCACCACTGAACCTGTTGACTCATCAACAACATCCATGTCTAAGACTATCAACCTACCTCTTTAGTTACCCCCGTTCCCATGCCCCCCCATACGCAGAATCGCCAATAATGCCACAGCTAGAGTAGCAGTCAGCTATAGCATTGTGGATTATTTGGCCCAAACGCCAACCGCCATGTCCACTCTGGAGGTACTCAAAACGTGCCCAATGCAGCAAAAATCCTTGCTAGACACCCTGGGGGCAGTAAACCCCTCCGACTCCAAGTTGATCACCTTTGACATGGAGAACGGAGAACTGCGCATGCCATCGACCATCGCCTTCCAAATCTCGGTGTCCATCTGGAATTTGGTTGTGCACCAGTGCATAGTGGATGAGGGGGCGTCCATGTGCGTTATGTCTACCCTGGTTTAAAAAAAACTTGGATCACCAATTCTGCAACCATCCTCCACAACTCTACGGGCTTATGATGGACACCCCACTAAATCCCAAGGAATCCTCCCCCATGTCCCCATCACGTTAGCCAGGAAGACAGTGTTGATCAACATAGAAGTTGTCAATGCTCAACTGGACTACAACCTCCTCCTCGGAAGGAGTTACATGTATGCCATGCGAGCAGTTGCATCAACTGTCTTTCGTCTAATGATGTTCCCCCACGAAGGGAAGATTGTGATGGTTGACCAGCTCACTTATCATGATCCCCAAGGGTTAACGACACCTTCCAACGTTATCCCTACCATCGCCACCATTGAGCCGCAAGGGGTGACCACACACGCTAATGTCGTCCTTGCAATCAACACTATGGTTGAAAACACACCAGCCTCCCCACCATTGAATGTGGGCCCTGGGTTGTTTACCAATCCCACCATGATGGCTCCTTTCCCGTTAGTGTTGCCACCGCTGACACAAAATGAAACTGCAAACTTGTGCATGATATCATCTAGCACCGCTACACCCAAACAACAATCGCAGCCACAGCCCCAACCACAACCACAACATCGTCCGCAGCCGCAACACCAACAACAGTCGCAACATCATTCGCAGCAGCAGCATTACGCACAGCCGCAACCACAACCACAACCCCACATGCAACTAGCAGGGAGTTATCTGGGCTCATCTCTAGTCCATACGATTCCCTTCCTCTTCCCGCCACCTAGTGTTATGAGCAAACCGGTAATGGCCACATTGAGCCTACCCAACTTTACATTGGGAATCCTGGTATGGTATCTTGATCCACTAGCTCAACCAGCAATTCCCCAGTTTATTTGAACCCCGGTGCAACCTATCACAGTTGAGTCTCACCCTCCACCCGGTCCGCACAAGCCAACCGTTGCACCTGCACCTGCACCACCCCAACCCAAAAGGGCTAGGGGCAAGAACACCAAAGCCACCGCAGAGCCACGACAAGTCCCACCTTGTGCCGTCTGCAAGCAATAGGGCCATCCAACTTAGAATTTCCCTGAAATCCCAGTGATCCATGCGCATCTAGATGCCATGGATACAAACGAAAACATCGCCATGGTTGAACTCCCAATCGCGCCAATAGTCAGGAACAAGGTGTTGAGAACAAACCATGCTTGCGCCCTTTGCGGCTTGTATGGACATTACTCCCACCATTGCCAAGACCTTCCCAAATTTCAAATGGCTCTCGTTGACCTCCGTCAACATTCCCTTGAGTCTAAAATCACCCTGATCGAAGAAGTTCACCCACCACCTCCTTCTTTAAACACCATGTCCATTTACATGATGTCCAGTTCTACAGACCCTCTTGTCTCCACCATCACCAACGGTCCATTAGACCTATCTCTTCCATTGTTTCCACAGCCACAGCCACAACCTCAACCTCAGTTACTAGGGAAACAGTGGGGTTCATTCCCACTCAACACAATCCTTTTCCTTTTATTTTTCCTACCATCTGGGATTGTGAGTAAGTCTGTCTTGGAAACCCGCAATCTACATGATTTCACACTAGGAGATTGTGTGTGGTACCTTGAACCAACTACCCTACCTCTAAGGCCCCAGGATGTGTTGATTCATGTCCATCCAATTGAGATGATGTTGCACCTACCTCTAGGTCCATCAAAGACTCCTCTCGTCTCCAGGCCTACCCCTCTTCCTCCAACAGAGACTAGGGGCAAGGCAACCAAAGCCACAACCAATACCATTTACATGATCTTTAGCGCCAGTTTCCCTTCCGTCTTGTCGGTCATGGAAGATCCACCTGATCTATCCCGACACCACTTACACAATGACAGAGAGATCTGTAAGACCACCTCCAGTTTTAACCCATTACCTTTAAACCATAGTGTGGAATCGGTTCTTCCCATAAAAGACCATATTTTGTCATCCCTCCTTTCCAATGACCTTCGTCTTGGCAAGGGGGCATACCTCTTCGCTGACTCACATGGTCAACTCTTGAAGAAGCCGCACAACGGGCTCCACCTCAAGAAATTCTATGCCTGATATAACCACTATGAGTCCCTTATAGCGTAGTTTTTTCCCTTTTTGTTTTTCAACATTCTTTTTCACCACAAGTCAGGGGTAGCACCATCAACTACTGATCCAAAGTCAACCGGAATCAGTTCGAGACACCTCTCACACCTCTGGGCCCAAATGAGACCATTGTCTCATGTTTAATAAATCAATTTCAGGACCATTTCCCACCGTCACCTCGATTTACGAGCCACGACATGACGATGCGAGTGTCTACAGACTTGTACTTGTATCACACTTCTCGACCGCTATTCATGCAAGTTTTCGGGCCACCTCCCATTAAGGAATGTAATTTTACTTTTATTTTTTGTATTTATAGTTGTCTTTTTCACCGCACCTTACGCAGACATCTAGACCATCGTCCACAAAACCATTTAATTTTCTTACATGTATTCGGCATAGAAGTGCCCCCGGAATTGTACTCACATTGCATATAGTCAAGTCCATCCACCGTAACACACACACACGCTCTCCTGACCTCTGTCCGAGAGCCACCTCAGTTTGTTGCCTCTACCGCACCAACTCATAGGTCTCTGTCGTGATCTATCCCATGCATGTATTGGTATGATTGAGATCCTTCTGCTCTGTCCATACTGTGTAGACGACCTTTGGACCTCTATCTACTGTCCCGACATGGGGCACCACATATGCCACCGCAATCGGTTGACCAGATTGGAGTTTCGTTTAAGCTCTTTTTTGACTCCTTAAAACAATGAAAAGATTGTCGAGCACAGCTGCTTCCTTTCCCACTCACTAAAGTATAGGAAAGGGCATCTACATCGTCTTGTTTACCTCCTTTTACGGACCATGTAGACCATTTCATGAAAAGGACCTCCTTGGCACACTCAAGCCAAGACCGTTCCCCTCTGCATACTTTTATGCTTTCTCGGGAAGAGGGGCTGCACTTCACAAAAAAGCTCACCACCGGTTGTCGTTAAGCTCTTTTCCAGCCATCTCAACAAGAAAATATTGCCGAGCAAACTTGGTTTCGTTCATGCTTGTAAAAGTATCTGAATGACCATCCAGTCAGTATAGGCTTAACCTTTTCTGGCCTAATTGGACTACCAACGGCAAAGAAGTCTCTCATCCCCTACAGGATGGGCGAGCTCTCCTATGTATACTTTTATCCTTTTTCGGGAATAGGAGACTACCAACGAAAAAGAGCCCCCACTGGAGTCTTCTTCATGCTTTCAGACTCTCTAAAATTCAAAGCACCATCGAGCATTTACCTTTTCGGGCTCGCCAAAAATCCACGAGATCGTACCACAATGGTGTCCCTACACACCACCCCACAGTAAACAGTTTGGCAGCATTCCCACATTGGGTCGCCTTTGTTCAGAGTACTCTGCAATGTGTCTTCCTTGGATCCCATCAATATCAAAAGTGTCCACCTCCTACCAAGCTTGAATGTGTCTTCCTTGCCTCTATCAATATCATTGCCTTGACTAGGGGCAGGTCTCCCTCTGTTGACGCCAACACACATAATCCAGAGGATAGACCCACAGGTCCCTATACCTTGGTTTCATTAACATCATTGATGAGTTCCTTGGACCACTTGAGAGGACTCCTTAGTGCCTCTTGGGATGGTTGTTTCTCACGTGCTCGACTTCAACTCCATCATCGCACCATTGAGATTCGTGCAGGGTTTGTTCCACACAATACTTGATCGAAGACCCTGGATGTCACCTGACTCTAGCACATGGGTGAGTCTACTCGAGGGACCTAAACATGTTATGTCCCTTGTGATTTTCGGGTTGTGTTGGAGACAGTGTTCAGAAGCCCCAGCAATGCTTCGATGTACCTTTATGATTGATGCAGCATACTTGTACCACAGAGACTCTGGCTCTCAATCAGCGAGTCCATACAGCTATGTACCATTCCAAATCCAGCAGACTGTCAGTCATGAAGATATAGAATTCCATGAAAATGCCATGGGTCCAATGTACCAGATCAGCATTGTATTCAACCTCACATGAAGGAAACCATCATTGTAACATCAGTTATATATGATCGGCTCTTATATTTTAGAGCATAGATCAAATTATTCATTTGACATTGTCATGAGCATGGGAATGCCCGCCTCGTCCATATACATGTCACACATTATTTGTATCTCACCCATTGATGGGAACCATATTAATACAAAAACCAAAATCCACCATGCCCCAGCCCTAGAAGCACCACCTCTACGCAGCAAATCCTATGATGTCCGTCGGCCATACGTTGAGCTCCTTCCCTTACACATAAGGGGAAAATCTGTTAACCCAAAAATCCCCCACTAAGCTCTCAATGGCCTACACCACCCAAGGACACCATCTCACGACCCTCATATCCCTCCATTAGACCCCCACACCCTCAAAATAGCCCAAGGATGAAGAAAAAGGGCTAAAAACCCCAAAAAGGAGCCCAAAATAGCCTCCTAGGAGCTAAAGCCCTCAAAAAGGGGCTAAATTTAGGGAAAAAGGGTCTAAAGCCCTAACCAAGGGCTTAAAACCCTAAAACCCCTTGGAAAAGCTATAAAAGGAGGGTGGGGGGTCACTCCCAGAACACTTCTCCCTTGCATACTGTTATGCTGTCCGTGGATGCCTTGAGACACACTTGCCTCTCAAGCCACCCACACTCCCCCTCCTCCATTCCCATTTGAGCCATTGCTCCCCATCCAAGAGAGAGGAGTGCTTCCATAAGCTAGGGCATGGTGGCCCATTTCCACTAGAGAAGGTATCATGTTTTTCATGTCTTATTTATTTGTTTTTAGTTGTATTTGCTTTCTAACCCTTGTTTCCATTTGTAGGTTTTATGCTTAACATTGTTTTGCAGGTTTTATTGTAGCTTAGGATTTGTTTGCAGGTTATTGGAGGCGGAACCCTAACCTCTTAGGTGCAGAGGGGTTCACCATTGCTCCATTTTCTTCTTTCTGTTCTTAACTTGGCTTTCATTTCTGCCATTTACATTACGTTTTATTTTCTGGATTTTCCCACCAATAGGAACCTACCCTTCTATCCTATAGATAGAAGGGAGCCATTCCTGCCCCTGTAGTAGGGAGAAATTCCTATCACACCCCCCCCCCCTAGTACTTGGGTTTACACATAAAAATATTGTGTGATGTGTATGCTTCTTATGTGATGATGATGTGATGATGATATTCTTATGAAATGTAAAGGTTGATAATGTATTAATGAATGTTGTACTTTGTAAGTTGATGATAATGAAGTTTTCAAAAGTAATAAAAGCTACACACATTTATTCACCCCCCCTCAGTGTGGTCATTGTGTCCAACAGTAACTAATATGTATGTTACGTTGCATCTCAGCATCGAGATCTTCTTCGGATAGATTAGAGGTATGTAGTGTCTCTTGGTTTGTTGTTCTTTTGGTTTTTATCCTGTGAGAATTGTTCAGTTGAACTGATGGGATAAAGTTCCTTACAGTTGTTATTTGTGACAACTTTGATGAGAACCATCAACATTTATGACTAATTGGCATATCCTTTTACTTTTTTATTCATATATGAATAGCAAAACTATGTTGTTGTTTTTTGTTCTACTGAAAACTATCCTCTTCCCAGGTATAAGAAACCTCTTCCTACAAATTATACTGCCTCAGGATTCCAAATACAGGGCCAATTATTGATGTACTTTATCCATGAGAAGCTCCTATTTTCTTAGCAAACTCTCATATTTCTAATTATAAGCAACCTCTTCCTACAAACTATACTACCTCGAGATGCCAAATATTGGGCCAATTCTTGCATTACATCATGTTGTGAAAATTACATCTCATATGCACTTGCATAATTAATTGCTTGACTCCTACTATGTCCAATAACAAAAACAACAAAATTATAAGACACGAGACGCTAAGATCAAAGAGCTTGAAGCACAAGAAACGGAAGAGAAGATAATTACGAAAGATTGCTTGTTACATCCATAGATTGTTTGTTAAATCCAATATATTTCTACTTGCAAGTTCTAAAAAGATGACAAAAGCATCATGCCACTCCATCTTTTGCACATAAACCCAATTGTCCAATATTGAAACAACATAAAGTTTTCTATCCTCTCAAAATGACCGCAGGTCTAAGAAACACTCTCTTGCTTCCACGTCCAACTCATCAATTCTGATCTCCAAGCATATAAGAATGCTTTATTTATGATAACCAGATATTGATTCCCCATTTAAAATCTTGTTCTTAGCACTCTCCGACACTTGGAGAGGCTCACCATGCAAAGAGTTTCCGATCACTTTCATAGCAAGTGGTAGGCCTTTGCATTCCTCTTATGCTTGCAATTTGCACAACAATAACCTTCAGTGGAAATTCAATAGGTTAAAACCAATTAAACACATTCTTTTATGGAAAGCATGAATCATATGGAAAATATGCATAAGGTTCATTCACAGGTTATGTTTTATGGTTCATGAAGATGACTGTATGTATTTTTGTCGAAAATATGATTCTATTAAAGGACTATCAAGTAAATTTTTAGCACCTCTTTCACTCATTCCATTGTTAACCATGTGGAACAATATCCCATCATAGGATATGCCACTGTAGTAATAGCTCCTTGTAAAGTGTAATTCTGGATATTCGTAGTTGTTCCAATCACTAAAACCAACCAAACTCAACACCATGATATATTGAATTCTAGTACTGTAAGGAATATACCTGCTTGGCTAGTTGTTCATGTGCAGTACTTGGAATTGATCTCTTCCTAAAGGCACAAAAGAAGAAAAGGGACAAAGTTTCAACCTCATCGAGCAACGACAATTTAAAAGCTAAGAAAAGGTTGTTCTTGGTGTGGTAGAGTGATATCGAATTGCCACAAGGTTCTTATATCCTTCCGCTACAAATAACAACTTTTCCAAATGTGCCATAAATCAAACATCATCCAACACCACCAAAGTTGGCTTGGCTTTCCTCTTGCAACTGTTGTTGCAGTTGTCTATTTGCATCCTCCACCTTATGAAATTTAGGTTTCTTCCAATGAACAAGCTTCTTCCAAATAGTTTCTAAAATTACCTTAAGATTTAGGGACTTTGAGAGAGTGAAAAAAATGATATTGCTTCATAAAACACCCGGTATACATAAAGACTTATGGTTTGCGGACGGTGAGCTAGTGAGAAAACAAATATTGCTTCAAAAGACACCTGGCAAACATAAAGAGTCGAGAGAGAGACAATGGTTAGAAAGAAATTTCATATATGTACAATAATAAGTACTTAAGTAGTTTTATTATAAAAAAAATACACTCAACAACTTCACATTGAAAAGCAATAAATTAATTTCTAAATGTCCTGAGATCCATGCTAGAAACAAGCTATAGAGATGATAACCAAAAACCAGTTGACTTCCATTACCAATTGGAGGCATTGGATATTACCAACATATAAAATATTGGAGGGCATTGGAAATTCCCAACCTACAAAATATTGAAATTAAACACAAACAACTTCCAGCTTAGCAACATAGAGATGCATCTTATATATAAAATTAAAAATAAACGATTTCAAGCTTGGCAACACTGATTTCCATCTTAGACCGGATTTAGACGCGTTGCCTTTTGAAAGATGCAAAAGAGATGAAATATGAACAATAAATTGGGATTTCCATCAACTAACCCGAATCAAAGAGCAAACAAAGTGCCTTTCAAGACATAAAGTGTTTGAATAGGTAACCCCAGTCACCTTTAATTTCTCGATCGTTACATAGGGCCAATTCCATAGTTGTTTCTCCAACACCTCCCATATCTTGTACCCAACAATGAACACCTCTCTATGGATCAAAACCCTCTCCAAATTCCAAATAATTTTCTCCAAATCCAATACAAAATCAGGCTTTCCTAACTCATTTTAATAACAAGGAGCCACAAGAAAAAACCCATAAAAGATATCATATACACCCATTTGTTGTAGCATAATGGAATTCGCATAGGAATCATTGGTGATCTTGGGCACATGTTGGAAAATTGTTTCATTTATCTTGCTCTCATCCACTGACCCAGACTTGTAAAGCTGGCGAAGACTCTTTGGCTCGATTATCAGAATTTTCACTTCGAGGAAATCTGAGATCTCGTTCTCTAGATGGTGGATTTGAGAGGCATATCTAACATGGAGAAAAATATAAAAAAACGGATTTTCCCACACTTTTTCACCAATTCAACGCTCTTCATAAGGATTTTCAAGAACTTCTCTTATGTGGGATTTTGCCCATTTTTGGGCTTTTGTAAATTCAATAAACAGATAAGCTGATAAGCTGAAATATCTGAGCAACCCACCTAATATACTGCATAAGTTCATGCAATAAAATCTATCCATGACAAAGAGTTAGAAAAGTGATATACAGATGCTATTAATAAACTTAATTCTAAAAATATCACGCTGGCCATTTCAATAGCTAGCTTTCTCCCTTCAATATGTACTTGTTCTGCTTTGAACTATTATTATGGTGCATTGCTTTGATATGTTGACTACGCTTTATAACGAACACCATCTTTCTAAAACAATTTCTGAATAGATTAATGATATTTACATCGAAGTTATTTAAGGGGTTGTTCTTCTCCAGGCTTCTGAATAGATTAATGATATTTACATCGAAGTTGTTATTTAAGGGGTTGTTCTTCTCCAGGCTTCGTCGTCTGTCGACGACCTATGAGGAGCCTCACACCGTGTCTTAGCATAGTCGATGAATAGAAAACCGTTGTTTATCAAACAAATAAAAATGGTCGCCATGTATACATGAATGTCTGCATCGTCCAGCAGCCACCTGTCTTTCATGTCCTCCGCGAAGTTAAGTTACATCTGTTCATGGCATCCACCGCCTGTCTTTCGTGTCCTCCGCGAAGTTAAGTTACATCTGTTCATGGCATCCACCGCCTGTCTTTCGTGTCCTCCGCGAAGTTAAGTTACATCTGTTCATGGCATCCACCGCCTGCTACAGGTAAAATTAATATGCTCCTCTGCTCTAATTGTCTCTGTAATTCAATGGTTATTTTGCTTTGTATTTGTTGAAAACAAATAAAATGAAATGACAAATTACCTACACGCAGATATGTCTATGTCTATCACAATCAGACTCGACGACATGGAGAAATTGATTGATTTCTCATATGTTTAGGTGTGTAGCAGGCGGTAAAATTAATATGCTCCTCTGCTCTAATTGTCTCTATAATTCAATGGTTATGTCTCTTCAATTCAACGGTTATCTTGCTTTGTATTTGTTGAAAACAAATAAAATGAAATGACAAATTACCTGCGCGCAGATATGTCTATGTCTATCACAATCAGACTCGACGACATGGAGAAATTGATCGATTTCTCATATGTTTAGGTGAGGCACAGGCAGACGAACTTAAATTCACAGAAAGCACTCTAAGCTTCATTACGTTACGGATCCAGAGAATATTTGAAGTGTTGAAGTATAAATTGAACTCAAATATGTGAAATTTGTTTGTTCTTCCAAGCGTACACTACAAACAGTGCAAAGGTGTTGTTTTTAAAACAAGACGCCTCGGACTCGGATTTTTAAAGGATCTAGGAACATCTGCGGCACCTGCGAAAGGAGGTTACATGAACCTCCTTTGCAAGGTGAGGAAATGGGATGAAGAAAATATAACTATTATGTGGAAGATTCTTACATGGCCCCAAAAATGTGGTAGGCAGGTTCGCTATGGCTCCTTTGTTTGTAATGGAGGGTAGGTTAAAATTCGGCAGGTATGGATAGTAATCAGAGTCATTGTGCGCTTGGTTTCAAGGTGAATGTGCATGAAAGCATTGTAAAAGTCAAAGTATGATGTAATAAGGAAAGCTGAACTATGTTTAATTTTATAAGGAATCTGTTTCTTTCAAGCATTAAACAAATAGATAATGTATATTTACAATCATAAAATTCCACGAGGCATCTAGATCTTTACGTTGATTAAGATTTGGGATTAAAATATAAAATATAAAATCAATTTATATTTAAAATATAAAATATAAAAACCCAATTTATATTTAATATATCTATGGAGGGTATGGAGCTTTGAATTCATGTTTTGAAAAAACATATTGGTATAGTTTAAAAAAACATATTATTAAGGTTTCAATCATTTATTTTAAAATTTTATTATAATTTATGAATGCTATTTAAAAGTATTATAATTTATTAATAGTTAAATCACATTAAATTTATATAACTATTGTTATTTAAACATTTGAAGTTCTTTTTTTAAAGAGTGATCTTCTAAGAGCATTATTGAAGGGTGTAACAACTTTTTATTTTATTTTAAATGACTGATATTTAAAAGAATTGAACTTATAAATATTTTTTATAAAGTTTTTATTAAAATAATGATTTTGAATTTTATTAATACTAATAAGTAGTAATATTAATAAGAACACTATAGGAGATTGTAACAACTTTTTTATTATTTAATTTTATTACTCATGTACACTATAGTTTATTAATCTATATTTAGAATTAACAAAAAATGTTAGATTTCTTTATTCTAAACTAAAATATTGTAATCTCATTTTTACTTACTAAGAACATACAAACTATTCTTATGTTTTTATGTTGTTAATAGATAATGGCACGATGAAAGTATGTCTTATTGCATTTTTATAGTTTTATAGTTCTTTACTTTATATTGTAAATGTCTAAAATGATCATATGATATTATTATATAAGGAAAGTTTTTACAAACTCCACTTCAATAGAAGGATAAGGTGAGCCATGAAGTCTAAATACTTATAAATAGTAAAAATAATAATAATGATAAATCAATAAGGTGGAGCATGATCCAAAAATGCTATAGGATTAATTTTGAACCTAATCTAGTGAAAATCAAATCTTTATATTTATCAAAGTATAAACTACAGTACCAAATAATTAAATTTAGGTTTGAATTTATACGAATTAGTAAAGCTTGAAAGTTATATGGTTTAACAAAATTCATATTATTTATAAATATTTGTAAGGATTTATTTTTATCGAGTATTATAGTATCTAGATTTAAATTTTCTTCAAAAGAAAAAGAGAAGAATGTCATTTTCTTGATAACAAGATCCAACGGTGTCAAATAATAATTTTGGAACTAATTTGATGAACATTGAACCTTCAAATTGACCAAAATTAACACATGGTCTTTGTATCCTCCCATGTAGTAGATCATAGGCTATACTTGTCTCACAAGACCTTAGCATGATGGACACCAAGTGGTGCTTGAGATGTCAAACCCTTCAATTCAATATGCTTAACGGTTTGACCATTATGGTTCCCTTATTTGATGCCTGCGATTCCCTCCATTGAATTTTATGAGATTTATTAGCTAAATAAAATCATAATACAAACACATGAAAAGAATCATGATTTTTATGCAAGGGGGGTGGTAGTGTGTAATGTTCTTAACCCATAAAATATTAGCTAATTGCCATAGAAATAAGAGATAACAACTGCATAATATAATCTTTACTGATCCAAAACAACAAGAGCAAAGTAAATACTTCTACAATGGCTACATTTATAGTTGCTACAACTACATCTACCCCATTCCACATTATTAACCTAGAGCATGTTATCTAGCCAAGTGCTCCACCTCCTAGCCAAGAAGGGCAATATTCTCTATTGCCCCATAACTTCATGATGAGATTGATTAGTTGATGAAAATCACTTCAAGCAATAACAAAATTTAGGAAAGCATTTAGGGAGGCATTACCAAGAGGCTTAGATCGAGTAGGAAGGAAAGTCCTTCACAATTTATATTCTCATCTCAAGTGAGTTTTTTAAGATTTGAATTCAAGTTATGTTTTTAAAGTTTGTTAACTTATACAATTGTGGGAAAAAATGATATTTTGTTGTTTCCCTTTGAGACCATGGAGAGACATACTCTCCGTGAAGAAAGAAGGCCCAAGCTTCATCTAGCTCAAAGAGGAGGAAGATCAATTCTAGAGATGTGCTTGGTAGTGTCAAGGCTAGAAAATGTATTTGTAAAGGATTTTTGAGGCAGGAGACCAACAAAATCTTTGTATACAACCTTACAAGCAAATATCTCTCAAAGGAAAAGGCCAACAAAATCCAGAACCTGGATTTTCTGGCCCATATATGGTTCTTCAGCACAATGGTCAGCCGACCTACAAATTGGCACTTATTGCATCTTCCAAGATACACCTAGTGTTTCATGTATCATGTCTCAAGAAATTTGTGGGTTCAAATTGCAGAGTTCAAACCACATTACGAGAATTGGATGAAGAGGGAACCATTTGGATACAAACAGAAGCATTCTTGAACACCATGTAATGTTAGCCATGTCAACGCACTATCAAGGAATCTTTGATCCAATGGTAAGATACATCACCAAAGGATGCTACTTGGGAACCATAATCTATTTTACAACAATTTCCACATCTTCAATCTTGATACAAGGATGCTTTTGAAAGGGGAGGGCATGTTAGGTTCCTACGATGACCCCCTATTTTATCAATGTACTTGGCTAAAAGTCCCATTAGAGAGTTAGTTATTAGCACTTTAAATGATTTAAAAGAGTCCACTTTATTAAATAAGACCATTAGGTGGTTGACCCTCATTAATAACAAGACCACAAGTAGTTAGGGCTTTGAGCCATGGAAGAGCTATAATAACTAGCTATGTAAT
Organism: Pseudotsuga menziesii; assembly: GCA_001517045.1. Lineage (NCBI taxonomy): Eukaryota > Viridiplantae > Streptophyta > Pinopsida > Pinales > Pinaceae > Pseudotsuga > Pseudotsuga menziesii. The sequence goes on along the minus strand of LPNX010192518.1, from coordinate 10,564 downwards.
GTTTTTGTCAAGTTTTTTATTGTAACTGGATCTCTACTCATAGGAGGCTTCTCGCTTGAAGAGGAAAATGAATTTTGTTCTTGTTGTTTTAGATCAATGAAGGTAATATTTTGCATTCGTTATCTCTTATTTGTATGGAAATTGCCTAGTATTTTATGGGATAAGAATATTACACACTACCACCCCCTTGCATAAAAATCATGATGATTTTGATGTATTTGTATTATGACATTATGTAGCCGATAAATCTCATAAAATTCAATGGAGGGAATTGCAAGTTTTTGATGAGAGAACCATCATGGTAAATCTGTTAGGCATATTGGATCGAAGGGTTTGACATCTCAAGCACCATTTTGTGGAACATACTAAGGTATAGTGAGACAAGTATAGACTATGATCTAATACATGGGAGGATGCAAAGACCATGTTAATTTTGGTCAATTCTAAGGTTCAATTTTGATGAAATTAAGTCCAATATTATTTCAAAATTATTTATTTGACATTACTAGATCTTGTTTACAAGAAAAAAAATATACTTATATTTTTCATTTGAAGCAAATTTAAATCTAAATACTATAATCCTTGATAAAAATAAATCCTTACAAAAATTTATTTACATATTTTTTATTCATATAAAATGAAATTTATTAAACCATATATATTCTTTCAAACTTCACTAATTCTTTCATATAATGTTTAAGCTAGTCATTTTATAAGTTAGAGTTGCAAGAGCAATGTGTATTTGTGTATTTGCTTGTGGCATCCTTACCTTTTCCTTAATATTGATATGACTTTCCTTATTTCGGGCTTTTGGGCTACATATAGGTTATTTCTATACTATGTTTTTCCCTCACTCTCTTATAGGACTATTTATTCTCACTCTTTCCTATTGTCCTTAACTTAAGAGGTGGAAATGGCATCAATGCAATGAACTTTAACCCTCCTACTAATTCTTATAAGTTTAAACCTAAATTTAAATATTGGGTACATTCGTGTATACTATAATTTATATAAAAATTTGATTTTGATTAGATTAGGTTCAAAAATTAATTCTTTAACATTTTGGATCATACTTTCTATTGATCTTATTGATTTATCATTATTTATATTTGAACTAACTCAATATTAATCTCCTTATGTAATAATATCATATGATCATTTTAAACATTTACAATATAAGTTATGAAATAATGAAAATATAATAAAATAGAAAAGAATGTAATACGACACATGTTATCATCCTATTATTATTTATTAACAACATTAAAAACCATCAAAATATTTTGTATTAAAAAAATAAAATTTAATAAATTAAGAATAATTTTTTTAAAAGTCTTCAAAAAAATATTTATAAATTTATTTCTTTTAAAATACAATCTATTGAAATGGAAAAGTTTTTATAACCTTTAATAAGTTTCTAATAGAATTGAAGATCATTCTTTAAAAAAATAAAAAATAAAAACCTTCTCAAAATTATTTATAAGTTCATTTCTTTTGAATAATCATCTTTCCACAAATTTAATGTAATTAAATTAATAAATTATAATACTTTTAGATTATATTTATACTTAATAAGATATTTTGAGGCTAAAAGAATTATATATAATTATATGTAATTAAATAGAATTTATATTTATAAATTGAAAATCATTCTTTAAAAAAAAAACTTCTCAAAATTATTTATAAGTTCATTTCTTTTAAATAATTATCCTTCTACAAATTTAATGTAATTAAATTAATAAATTATAATACTTTTAAATTATATTTTTTCTTAATTAAATATTTTGAGGCTAAAAGAATTATATAGAATTATATGTAATTAAATAGAATTATATTTATACTTTGAAACTTAGCCACTTCTGTTATCTTGTATGGGTGTGAGGTTTGGGGTTGCAACATTTCTAGAGAATCTTGGAGAAAGATTAACAAATCTAGAAACATTTTATAACGTATAACCTCAAAATTAAAAGCAATACACCCTACCCCATTCTCCTTATAGAAGTGGGTCTTTCCCCCTGTTATACAAGCACAAAATCTATAACATGGGAGACCATAGACTTCCTAAGCTAGCTTTAAATTCCTCCCAAAACAACCTAAGGCTCAAGTGAGGTTGGTATAAAGATACCAAGGCCTCGTTAGACCATTGGGAGATCGATGAAAATGTTGCATTGCAAAATATTAATAACATTAAAAATATTGTTACTTCTAAGTTTAAAGAGAAAATGTAGTGTGAGAAAGATTTAAAGGCTAAAAGAAAATTAAGATATTATAAGGAGGTCATCAACCCTACTCTAGAAGATCAAAAGCATCTCTCCGTTTTAACTAGCTCAAAGAAAAAAAATTAATATAGCCAAGATAAGAACGAACTCTCATGAGCTCCATAGTGAAACATGTCGTTGGGCAGTTCCTAAAACACCATGGGTGGAAAGGATCTGCCATCTATGTGAGAATATGAACATTGAGGATGAAAATCATTTCCTCTTAGAGTGCCCTATGTACACCCACATTAGATCTCAGTTTCACAATCTTTGTTGCAATACCGACCTTCTTAGCCTTTTAACATGTCAAAATTATAGTGAGCTCGAGACACTTATCTCTAAGCTTTTTGAGCACAGGAATACAATTTTAAAACAAACTAAATAATTCCTTTCTTTAAGTTCGATAGACCAAAGTTTGGTCTCAAGGGACATTAACCATCATCATTCATTCATTCATTATATTTTGTTAAAATTATAGTAATATATATTTTTTAAATCTAAAAATTATTCCCATAAATTAATAAATTATCATAATAAAACATATTTTATTAAACACTAATAATATTTTTTTATACCAACACTTTTTCAAGGCTCCATAACCTCTAAAGATCCATAAAGTGGATACATGGTTTGATATTTTATGTTTTAACAAGTGAATTTTTCCCAAAATCTCAATGAACCTAAAAATCCATAAAGTTATTGGATGCTTTAAAAATGAATTGGTTTTACGATTAAGCATAAACTCATGGAATTTTATGATTATAAATAATACATTATTTTTATGATTATAAATAATACATTATGTATTAGTTTTATCATTAAGCATAAACTTGTGGAATTTTATGATTATAAATAAGACATTATGCATGGGCAAAGCTTAATGCTAAAAAAACAGAATCTTTGGGTTAAACAGAGTTCAACTTTCCTTATTACATCATATTTAGATCTCTGTAATGCGTTCTTGCACATTCACCCTAAAACCAAGTGCACAATGACCTGTGATAAATTAATTATCCATACCGGTAGCATATTAACCTGCCATCCCGGTCATTACAAAATTCGACGACACAACTTCCACAAACAATAACCTGAAAATATGGAAGATTAAAGGCAAATACACTCTTAAAGTTGAGAACGAAAATGCAAATATATTTTCAGTTTAACCTGAAAATCTAGAAGATTGAATGCAAATAAAATCTTAAAATTGAAAACGTAATGAAAATATATTTTTATTAAAATTGAAAACGAAATGCAAATATATTTTTAGTTTTAATTACATTATTCTTTGATTTGGATGCAAATTAGCATTAGGTAGCTTTGTTTGTATATGTGAGGTTATAATTTTTTTTACAGAGTTCAAAATGGGCACTCAGCTAATAATTTTGTCTCCAATAGTATTTAGTAGAATCATATTTATATGGAAAACACAGATTTTTAAGACAAAACCATATTCATGTGCAAAACGATTAAATAAGTCAGCAAGAAAACTGTGGATTTTTCATACAAATGGGTTCCATTCCCATGGCCCATATATAGCAAAGAAACTATTTATGTTGGAAAATTATAGAGATGGACCTTCCCACTAGTTCCATCTCCTCTGGCCTTTCCATGAACAACTTTGATGCTATCGCTCTTGCACATGACAAGAAACTTACTAGTAACTTCGGATCCTTAAAATCCCTCATATAATATGTTAAAACAAAATATTATTTTATCGTTTCTTAGAAAACAATTCCAATGGAAGATTCAAGATAACAAATAGTTAAAACTACTAAATTGTCAACGACCTCAGTAGTCATGGGTTAGCGTGAGAAATTAAGAAAATTGGATGTTGGTTGAGTCTTAGGAACTCTCTATGGAGGACTTAGAAAACTTAGCAAGTGTCTAAGGTATGGTATAAATAAGTCAACTAAAATTGTTGTAAGGGAGGAAAGGGAGATACATGAGGAAAACCCATGCTTTAGGGGAGAGACTATAGAAGTATCATGGAAATAGGAAATTGTTCCTTGGTTTATTTGTACACATGTATGTGATAGGTAGCTTTGTTGAGATCCCCTGTTGTACAAAGGTAAATTATGTGTTCCAAGATATTGTTCTTGGAACACATACTAGAACAAAGGTAAATTATGTCTATCTAGTATGTGTTCCAAGAACAATATCTAGATGTTCAAGAAGTGTAGGAAAGGAGCTATACAACGAGTTCAATAATTTTCTCCCCAAGGACCATAGGTATTGAATTACCGAAAAAAATTGATTTTAATGGGAAGGAAGAGAGGGAAAAAAACACAAAGAATGAACCCTCAACTATGGAAAATTTGTTTGAGAAGATTCACGGTAAGCAATTGGTTTTAGCTATGCGGTTATTTGTCACTTGCATTTTTTTAATTTTATATTTTCATACTTACCTTGAAAAAATAATCTTCCTTTGATACTTCTCAAAGGCCTCCATGGTCAGATTCCATGAGGTTTGAACGATACTCTATCATGGGTGTATCCTTTAAACATGCTTATGTTTCAACATGGATGGTGAAGAAGAAGAGTGACTCTTCGAAGATAGGGATAAAAACTATGATGGTGGGATAGGAACAATAAGATCCAAGAGGTCAAGAATATTTCTAGTGCATGGGTTGAAGCATTGATTTAGATGTTGAAGTTTTGATAGGAAAAGCAGAGGCACAACTACAACCTAATTTGGTTTCATTCAAGAGAATGAAGGATGACCAAGAGAATGGTAGCATCACAAAGAGGTAGTAATAAAAATTTCCTAAGTGCAGAGGCAGGGATTTTTCCTTTTTTCTTTGTTACCAAAACCATTTCTTCATAAGTTGTCCTTTGAGGGAAAAGTTAGAAGTTTTGGAAAAATTCCAAGTACAACAATGTTCTAAGGAAAATTTTGAAATTTTGTGTGCCTTGATAGCAGATTTGGGAAAGTTCATGACAATAATTGAAGTACAAGATTTATTAGGTGAAGGTAGGAATGGAATTTGTTTTGTGAGTGCAACAATGGGTGAATTAAAGGTGGAAGCCTTAATAGGAATTAATGTGACCTATAAATTTCTAAGAAAACATACTGCTAAGGGACTTCACCATAAATTTGAAAGAAATGTGGCCTCATTCAAGGTGTTGCATTCAATAATGTAACTAGAAATACTAGCAGTTTTTTCTACACCATTGAAGGTTAGGGAATGGTGTTGTGGGTAAAAATATCTTAGTAATTAGGGTCAAGGATACTAAAAAGATCAAGGGAATATATCTTACTCTAAATTCCTACTCAGTCAATCACCTTTGAATTCAATGAGGGAGGAAGTGAACTTACCTAGTTTCCAGCAGTTGTACAATTTGTAGGTGCTTTTTTACTCCAAGTCTTGTCCTTCACTAGAAATAATTCTCTTTTGTACCTATAAATAACACAACCAACAAACCTTTCTCAAACAAATTTTGCTATTGACTGGAAATAACAAAAGTTAATATTGAACTGATTATTGGCTAAGTAAATTGATTTACTTGAGTTAGAATCAATTCTTTCCAAAATAACACATGTAAACAATCACACAATGAACAACAATATTTTGTGGGAGGGAAAGAAGAGTGATATTATATGTAAATAAAGAGACAACTATAAAGGAAAATATATTAGATGAGTCCTTGTTGCAGCACCTATATCACCATCCTAGGTTCTCCTTGATTGGGCCACTAATTGGTCATCACCCACTCTCTTACTTGATCTTGGAATAAAGGAGTTGACTATAGGAAATCGAACCCCCACTCACCCAAGGAAAAAGAGAAACTTAAAACAAAGGTAACTCGAGGGGAATGCACTATAAAATCCTAGGGCACTCATATTCTAATCCTCCAGCATTGAAGTACAATGATGATATTGGTCCCCTCATTCAAGTTTAGGACTTGCTTTTATTCTTGGGAAAAGTGGGTTAGGGATTTGAGTTAGTGCAAGTAAGTCCATGTTAACTAAAAATGACCTTCAACCACTCAAAACAGACGTGTGAGCACACATGTTTTTTTATTTTCGAACTTTTAAGAGGTATATGCATGTTTTTAAAGGGAAACATGTGGATACACGTGCTACTAATATAATCCAAAATTGAGTTTTTGAAGGTTTTTTTCACATTTTGATATGCAATAGGAGTGTATAGGGGTTTTAGCATCAGTGAGTTTGAAAATGCTATAACAGATTTCCCTTAATGTACGACGTTAGAGGAGAATTCGATGGTTGAAATGCATTATAAATATATTGGGATATTGATGAGTTGATCGAGTAGGTTTCACCAAAATTGAATCAATAAAGATATTTGCAACTAAAAACTAAGGATCAAAGCATTCTCTTCCTGCGACGGGCATACCCAAGCTCAGGTGTAAAAAAACATGTATACCAAATCAAATACACTACATATCCATGAAATATATAAAAATGTTGAATCCTTGCCATGAAAAATATACATGCTGGATCCATGTTAAAAGAAGATCATAGCCATAAACATATAGTCAGTGGATCTATGTGTCATAATATAGTAGGAGAAAAAATGGATCCTGAGTAAGTGTAAACTATTTCTCCATGTAGTACATATGCTATATATTATATGGTATAGTCTTATGCAACATAGACAATAATAAATATGCGGATTCTTTTGGAGCCTAGGGTCTTCCTTCCAAACCGCTAATATGTACATGTTATTACCATGTGAAAAAATGAGTTGAAGTTTAACATGGGGAACACCATTTGATTACAGGTCATTGATGTATATCGTTAACAAACACGAGACAACCTATCGATGATGATAATGGGAGTCAAGATACTTAGTACATTCTAGAAAGTGTGAATAAGGGAGTTGTCATTGAACAAATTTAAAGTCTATCAATCAAGGGACATTGATGAATTCCTACTATAAATAGCAAGAGAACCTTCCAATGATGATCGCAAGGCCTAGGGTACCAAAACGTCTCTAAACCTCATTCCTAGAGCAAGATGAGCTAGTGTCAATGGGAATAGATATGATTGGAAAGGATGCACTGAGGCATCACCCATCAATCAACATGGACAGATATTAGAAACTTACTTGTTTTGGATAGGTCATGGACAAAGTTTTGCAGGAACACACTACTAGGTACATTTATCACATACACCATATGGGAATAGTGCACAAAAGGGACCCCCTAAGAAATGATAAATAATGATAAATGATCAATAATGAGATTCATTCACCATTAAAAAACCATCCACTAAAAAAATAGCTACACAACCTTCGCAGCTAACAAGGTATGAGATTCATTAACAACGTCATACCGGATAAAAATTATAACAGGAAAAATTTGGCGGCTAGATGTTTTAGTGGATGGTTTTTTATCGGTGTGTTTTTTTTAAAACAAGAGCACCAATGTGTTTTCTAAAAAAAAACATCAGTGTTGTACATTGTACTATATCCGCACCGGTGCATTCAAAGATAAAGAGCACCATAATTTTCATAATTTCAACGATGTGCCAGTGCTCACGTATCAATTATACACAACTGTGCAAATAGTCACATCATGTGCACTGTAAAAAATATGTGTGGCTTTTACCATGCGGTCATTCGATATGAGTGTATCGATGCATATTAACCAATAATACACACTGGTGCGTATTAACCAATTATACACCCCGGTGCGTATAAACCAATTATACGCACCGGTGCATATAAACCAATTCTACGCATCAGTGCTTAAAACAAATATAGACACATTGGTGGCTCTGTCTGGCAAGTGAAAATATTTATTTTAAAATTCAATTGTGTGATTAGTTAAGATAACCACACTAGTGATCCTCGATATGGTAAACTCCCTAGTGCTCCTAATAATAATATGTGCATCGGTGCTCCTAATTATGATAGACGAACCAGTGCATCTTCTGTTACCAATCGCACCGAATATGATTATTCAAACATTGGTTACTGACATTGCATCCAAATATATCAATTTCAATGATTGCGTTTGTGAGTTTTATTAGTGTTCCGGCAGAGGCACCAGAGAAACATTAGTTATCAAAAGCACAACTTATGATTATTTGAATAGCGATTATTGACATTGTAGTGATATATATATAGTTACATTATTTATTTAAAATTGAAATATCATACATGCAAACATCAATTGTACTATTTAATCATCCATGCATTTAATTAACAATTTATCGTTTCACATGTAACATTTTACAATAAAATTGATTAATTACATTATTTATTTGAAATTGAAATACTATAGATGCAAACTTCAATTGTAATATTTAATCATCTATACATTTAATTAACAATTTATCCTTTCACACGTAACATTTGACAATAACATTGAAGAATGTAATTGAAAAAAAAAGTTTATTTTATTATACATCAATAACATTTCCTTTGTCATTGAAAATAACACAACATAGAGATAACAATAATAAAAATGTCAACATGCATGTAATTGTTACACCTATTGGTAATCCGTTGTTTTTCAATTATGAGAGTATGTCCAGTACATTATTATACAAAATGTATGATTTTCATAGACAGTTATTTCAAAATATATAGCAAGTTACAATAGCTTGCATTAACATTAAAATTAAATATGGATCATCATTCTTCGTTGAAACTGTTATCGGTGCTCAAGCCACTTGCATCACTTGGGATATTTTGCATAATGTTTTGTTGATTGGCTCAATTTTTGTCCTCTTCGAGTTCAACTTCCATCTTCAAAATAAAGATAAAGTGTATTGAGTGTATTTACATTGTCGAGAATAATGAGAAATAAAATAGATAGTATACATGAATGTAATTTGAAAAGCGACTTACTTGAATAGAAATAATTGAGCCATGAATGATAGACATTCCTTCAAAACCATGTCTCATGTGTTCCATCAACAAGTCTTCTTTTGGCTCCATTCCATACTTTGTTTCCCTCAAGTTTTATGTCCCATCACATTAATTAATCATAGATTTAATATAAATGATTTGTATTAATTATAAAATGACAGAAGTAAAAAATAATAGATACTTACAAAATCCACAATTAATTTTTTATACGCTAGCATGTACTCACAACCCTTGATTAACCCAATGTCAATCAATTCATTTGATGGTTCTTCTTTGTATGTTAACACCTGTTTGAAGACATACAAGGATTGGCATTGAAAACAAAAACAAAAAATATATATACAAATCACAACCACTATAAAATCCTAATTTTTATAAGGAAACCACAAACACTCACAAACTTTGCTATCAACCCCTTTCTTCCCTACCATCCTGTCTCGTGTGCTAATTGGGTTCCATTTTTCCTTTCTTTTCTACATGAACAAAACAAATGAAAATGAATATTTAAGAAATACTGATTTCATACATTTGAAGCACATTTTTGTTGAGATGGATCCTCTTTCGGTGCAATTATGTCTAATTCCTTTACCATCTCCTTGTACACTTTTTTGGACACCCCTATTGGCAAATTTCACATATGGCCTTATTCAACCTTAGGTATTTTCATACTATTTGTAACAATAAAATAATAAATTAATATTAATATTAATTTATTATTAATTAAAGACTATCTAAAGTCAATAGTCATGCCCTTCTACGAAAAGGTACATGACGGGCTTATATAAAGCCCAAACCTATGTAACTAGTTATCATCTATCATACCTTACATTTTTACATTACTACTCAGCCATTTATGGCTTTCTTACATTACTTGTACTGGCTATTCTATTATTGAGGAACTTTTGTTCCTTCAGTGGTATCAGAGCCAGTTTTTGATCTAGGATTTTAGCCATCATTAATCGAAGTCTCTCCGCACATGCACATTTCCCATGTGTTGCTCCCAACTCTACATCACTGCTCCACCATCCATATTCCTATAAATCAATCCCCGTATTCACGTTTCTCTCCACTTACATGCTTCGCATGCCCACTTCTCGCTCCCTCCCATTGTTGCCCGCTATGACCCATCTTTCTTTCTCCTGCACTGCATCTCGCTCCACCTGCAGCTCCCTCCTCCTCAGTTGTGTTACCCTCCACTGCCTCCGTTGCTCTCCCTGCCACCAGATACCTGTGAGATCATCTCCATTACCTTACCTCACCTCCCCTCGTTGCACCTTTCTTGTCCACACACGCCCTCGTCGCTCGTCCCCTCCTTCTACACCCTTGTCACTCTTCCCTTCCTCATGCACCTGTAGATCGCCCTCACGTGTTCCCTCCACGCTATTATGCCCTTGCACTTACGAAATCCTCCTCATCCTTGTGATCTCCATCGTCCTTAGTCCCATTTAATATCCTCCATGCTCA
>LPNX010192513.1:0-45312 GCA_001517045.1 Pseudotsuga menziesii | reverse complement strand
ATGGCAATAAAAAAACCCGAAGACTTGCGAGGTCATGGTAGCCATAGTTAAGCACAATGGGCTTCTGTATACAAAGAATGAGCAACCGCTGGAAACAAAAACAGCAACAGCTGGAAAAAATGGGGAAACCCATAGCTATCACAGTTCATGGTAAGCATTATTTTTTTCATAAAAATCAATTTTCTTTTCGATGGAGCTTTTAAAAAAAATCATATGTACTATTCTCTTTTGAGAATATGAAATTCAAAATGATGGTTTTATATTTGTAATGGATTTTATTTTTCATGTTATATGCATTAAAATTCCTTCGTTCCTGTATTGTATTTTTATGCTTTCATTTTTATAAGATCCTGTACTGCTACGACGAATGTTTCTCTGACGTAGCTGCATCAAGAGTAAACTAATTCTCTGTACATGTTACACAGAATAGAATTTAAGCTACAAAACCTGCATTAATATTATAATTATTTTACTCTAAGGCTATTTTCATATTGGGGTACAAATTATAGGGAATGGTCAGGCTGATGCACAGAGATTCACAAATCTCTCAAAATTAGGCAGTAGTGGTGGCTTATGAAAATCATTTGCTTAGAAATGCTCGTAAAAATCGAATTTTGTTGTATCCTTTTGGCTATATTCCTGGGAGAGCAGTTTCAGCGCTTTAGCCAGGACTGGAGCTCCACAGTAAAATACTCCTGCAGGTGGTCAGGAATAATGGATATTAGTTAATTATGCCACACTTTCACCATGTTTTTTTTTGCAAACTTGGAATAATGGATTTTTTTTTGCAAACTTGGAATAATGGATATTAGTTAATTATGCCACACTTTCACCACGCTTTTTTTCAACCTTTTAGAATCCATGGATAAGAATGAAAGTTGAAACTGCTAGCTTTGTCATCCATGTGACTTAGAAACTACTGTTCTATTGAAAAATACAGGCAGAATCTGATCAGGACAGGCCAACTTACCAACTTTTGCATTGGGATGCTTGTTACAAATCCTGGTAAAGACCTTCGACTTTCTTCTCCTGTGAAAACTCGACTGAAGCTAAAACTATTTTTTGTCGTGTGAAAAGTGATCGATTGAAGCTAGAACTATGACTGTCTCTCGCAATGAAAATCCTGCAAAACAAACTCAGCTTTTATGTAAAATTGCACAAAGTTATAGATGTGATAGGCCATGCATGGCCTATGTTATCTTCAGTACGCGTGTTGGGGAAGGAATAAGCAGTGATCCACGTAGCTTACTTGGCAATTGTGGATACGCCACGTTTTCTCTCATTCCATCAATTGATATGGTTATGTCTGATGCATACAAAGTTCAAGCACCCTTTTGATCTTTTTCTCTTTTTGTCCGTAGTTTTTAAGCAAAGCTTGAATGGGGGAATATTCATGTTTTTTTAAAGAGACATCTAATCGCAAATGCAAACATTATAAGAAATTTAATTTCAATATTATAAAATTATTTCTTTTGAATATAAAAAAAAATACAGTTTTAATATTTAAATTGTTTATTTATTATTTATATACATAGGTATATATGAAAAAAAAATTGAGGTATAAATTCGTTTAAATGTATTCTTTATTTATTATTATGTATAAATAAGTATATATAAAAAGATTAATAAGAATATATATATATATATATATGAGTTTGCTTGTTGAATGAAAACATGTAAGTATAAAGACGGTTAAAAGTTTATTAAAATTAATTACACCGTTGATAACCTAAATCTGTTTCATATAATCGTTATAGTAATCATCCAAGAGAGCAGATTGTGGTTCATCATATATTGGCACACTTAGTGATACACAAAATAGCAAACATTTAAATATAGTTATTCTATAATATAATATAGTTATTCTTAAGACAAAAAAATTGAAGTATTTTTCATCAAAAGAATATAATTAAATTGAAAAGAGATTTTTAGGTACTTTAATCTTGATGTCAAATACTTTTTTGACACAAAATAAACATAACCATATGAAATACTCAATCTAATCATATAAGTTAAGTTAAGGAAAGCATGTATGATATGATAGAATATATTCCAACATAAAGTTAATTGAAGTAGAGAAGAGACTAATACATCATTTATAAAAAAAAATTAACACTTTATCTTCCAACAAAATAATATAATAAAATTGAAATGGTTATTTTAAGGAGATTAGTAAATCATTTAAATAACAAACCAACACTCTGTTGTGGTATCTTTCACCAAAATAATAGAATAACATAATAATATTATAATTTTTCTAAGATTAAATATATTTAAATATTTACTTTACTTAATACAAATATAACCATATAAAATATTTAACAACTATCATAAGTAAATGAATATGCATGTATGATATTATAAAATATATAGATATATGAGAAACATTCTATGTTTTTAAAGAATTATCTTCTTGAAAGTTTCATTGTAATAGTTGGTGCTTACATTGGAATTCAGATTTTTCAAAATCTACAATTGTTGTTACATTTTTAATATCTATATTGTTAAGTATTTATTAGGCATTCAACATTGTTAATGTTATTCAATATCCATTTCTTACGTAATATTTATTAAACTATTTTTAAGAGCCAAGTACTAGGCATCTATGTTGCTTATCTCAACTATTGGTAGTGACAAAAGCTCTCCTATTCACAAAGACAAGTAAACTCATTTTGGATCTTTAATTTCAAGGACTTACTTAATAACTAATTAATTGATAAACACATAGAAATATAAACAATGACAGATACAAGAAGTAACAAGTAATGCAACAACCTATAAACAACAAGCAATCTCACATAGAAATATAAGTACCATGGCAACAAGTAATACATTGTTTCAAATTTGAATGTTTCATAATTTCTTTAACTTTTAGCTTTAAACTATATACAATATCACAATAAAATATTTCTAAGAGGCAGGTATAAGCAGCCTTGCTGCTATTTCACTTATTTAATTAACAAATAAAAATAAATATCAAAATAAGATGCTAATCAAATTTATACGGTAAATCGCATCAATGACACACATTTTCCGGTTATTTTCACTTAACTGTAGAAATTGGGATGGAAGAGATGGCATATCATATGAAGGTTCCTTCCATGTTCGGTATTGAAATACTCCTAAATACGTAATTCTGCCTCCAACTTGTCGACCAGCGATTTCTATCTATATGGATTAAAACAAAAAACTTTACACAATTTTTCTCACCTTCCAATTTGTGGACTTCGGTGAAAAGCTTGCAGAAATTCGTACTGCATATAAGCTATATTCATTCTGCCTCTAACTTGTGGACTAGCGATTTCTATTGGGGTGAGAAGAACAAATTTACACTAACAAAAATTTCAGTTTTTTATTTCGCCTTCCCATTCGTAAACAACATTACAAAAGCTAACTTTGCAGCACAGGGCATTTGGTCTAGTGGTATGATTCTCGCTTAGGGTGCGAGAGGTCCCGAGTTCAATTCTCGGAATGCCCCTTTCCCTTTTATGAAGAAATTTTGGGATAAATTGTTCGAAAAATTATTAACAATGACCGCAATGATTGATAGGCTTTTAACATAAAAATCTCAAAGCTAAAACTGTGTATTAAAACATTTATGCACCAGCCGGGAATCGAACCCGGGTCTGTACCGTGGCAGGGTACTATTCTACCACCAGACCACTGGTGCCGAGTTGGTATCAAATGTCTATTTAAGATTAAACCCATATTAAATCGTTTTCACATTTCGTTGTTTTTATTCGCTTTTATTGGTAGTGGTACGATAGAATTCGAATAACAAGGAAAAGCAATTCCAGTTCCCGCACAACGGATAGAGTGCATTGCATTTCAAACATGGTTCTATTGGTTTCCTCTTTATTATTTAGGGGTTTTGTAGATGTTAATTAAGGTAGCGTTAGATTATGTATTTTACTTAATTATTAAATAAGGGTTTAACAAGAGCATCTCATTATTTATGAGAATTGAATCTAAATAATGAAAGTAACAATCATTCATGATAACTACATAACCTACATTTAAATATTTTGGTGTTAACAGTTTTCTTTTCATTTAGTCTTTTTTAATCTTTCTCTGTTATAACTTATATTAAATCATTTCTATTTAGATATCTCAAAATAAGTAATATTTCGTTTATATAATTTTAAGTTTAATTATATAGGAAATTTTACTTTAATTAATATTATCATACCTTTTGAATGTCATCTTTCTGGGTGGCAAGCATAGTAAAAAATTTGAAACTTTGTACTTTACTAAAGATTTGGTAAACAAAACATGATTTTGATGTCAATATGACTTGTGAATGGTGAAGTATTTAGTTCTTATTGATTGGAACTTTGGAAGGCCCAAGATTTGGATGCTATAGATGGTGCAAGTTTTGATTTTTACAAATTAGTAATAGTAAAATGGTTAATTTACATTTAGTGAAAATGTTACAAATTTACTTATATTGTAGGAGTTACAAACTTGGATATTATTTGGCAATAACAAGAGAATTAGGAATTTAGTATTCACATTGATTGTTTAAATCATTTTTTTTTCTTTTAGGTATGGCTTAAGTATTGCCTGGGAATGGCACATTGGGAATGGCACATTGATGAAAACAATGGGGGGCATGTTGACCCAGTTTCCATTCCTGGATCTCACACATGACCCCTTGACTAATCAGGGGTTGATCCCTTCGAGTGAAAAAAAAAACATCAACAAAACATTATTTACATTTTAAACCAAAAACTAATGCCCCTTTTAAGCACTAGCCACAATATTCCACGTGAATAGATGAACCTACATTTTTTTGTTGGTTTTGTTTGTGGGCTATGGACAAGGTGCAATGAATGTACCAATAATTTTGTAAAAAAGTTGACAAAGGTGGAGAGATGGCTAACTAGTTCTTCTAACACATATGCACTTTCCTGAGTTATCTCCTATGATTTAGTTTCTAGAGTCATAATTGAGAATTACACTTCAATTTCCCGCTCCTTTAAGTGTTGTAGATGTCCCTAAGTTACGTAGAGTTATATCAAGGGAAGGGTGTTGATGGCCACTATGCAAACGCAAGTGGTGCTATCCTCCAACACCATTTACATAACTTTGGTTTCCAATTCAAAAGTTGCATATACTCTACTCCTGCTAGAGAGAGAGGCTCTTTGGAGATGCCATGTTTCTTCCTCTACCTTGCACTTTATACAATGATGATTCATGGTAGAAGATGAAGAGGTGGAGCACAATAAGAATCTCCCTTGGGTGTCGGAGAAGCCAATGCCATACTAATGTTAGGGAATGAGAACCCCTAAGTTAGATGACCATGACAATGGTGGGCTAATCTTCCATTTCCTACCTTGAATTTTCCTAAAATAGTGGTTGTAGTTGTGACACAAATGAACCAAAGGATGACTACAGTTCAACTTGGAGGTGAAGTGTGGGAGGAGAGGACAATATCTAGGAGGAGGAACAAGTTGATATCCTAGAATTGAATGTTAAAGATGTATATGAGGACGAATGGGCTTTGAAATTCCATCCCTTTTCATTAGTATGAGGTGTCAAGCGGTGCTGGGTAGGGCTTTTTGTGAATTGTATCACCCCCATCCCCCACTAAACAAAAAAATAATCTTATTTTCCTTCATAGAACAAACCGTAGCAACATGGGTGTCCTATTTACTCTTCTACTTATGTTGAATATGTATTAATAAATGGACATTGTTCATTTAATTGCTATCATAGTTTTGTTTATGATTTAGCCCTTGGCTATAATGTTTCAAACCTTGTTTGACCCGACTTTTAGACAATAACAATTTTTAGAGTTTCTTTGGTTATGACCTTTGACCATATACTAGCCCTTGACCATTAACATTTCAAAAACAGTGTTGATGAAAAAGTTTTATCCAGTACAAATTTGAAGGTGACCAAGATCAAGAAGGTTAATTTACTATTATAAAATAAATCAATAGTACTTTGTACTTGCTCCAGTCACTGTTGTAACATACAAAACTTCAACCACTAAATTATGTTGTGGTTTTCATGCTTAATCATACTATGTGACTAGTCATATACCATCATGAGCACCCAAACACCTCAACCACAACAGAAAGGTGTAAGCTAGAAATGTTCTATGTTTTGGACATGTTTTCTGATGTTTTTTCTAGCTAAATCTAGCTGAAATTGTTAAAATTACAAATATACATCGTTGGAATTGTAAAATCAAGGTACTCAAAGGTGTTTGAGGGCGCTAAATCCATTTCTGCAATAAAAATTATAATTTGAATAATGTAAAATCATGATTTCAACAAAAAAAATTGTTAAATTCCGATTAAAATAACTAAATAAATCCAAAACATAAAATAATTAACCAACTTCCAACATTATACTTACAATGTCAACCATTTATAGTAATCAATTTTGTACTCATTTCCAAACCAATTTTCAATATGCAACCAACTTCCACCAAACAACCACCATTAAAATTGTGGAAGTTGAAGTTAAAATCCATGAAAGTTAAAGGGATATCTTAATTGTCGTTGACACTATAGGAACGTAAAGGGATTTTGGAAGCATCTCATTGAAATATGTGGACAAGAGAGTCGTCATACAAAAGACACTATCCATTTGATTATGCCTCCACCAAATTTAATTTTAGGCGGATCGAAACACTAGGACATCATTGCTCGATTAATAACCATCTTCATGGAGAAAATAACCATTGTTGAAGCATTTCCTCTAAACTAAAAGAATGGTGTATAAGTTCGCAACTATCTATAATGAGTCTAAATCTGAGTACATCATGTAGAAAAAAGAAAAAGAAGGTTAATATATATATATATGCTTGAAACTCATATATATATATTTCAATAGGAAAATATCTGTCATTCTAAATACAGGATGGCTTTTTAAGGTGTTTCAGAGGAACTTTCATTAAAGAAGAAAACAGAGTCTTTTCTTCATCAAAATCTTACCTTAGCATCTGTCTTTACAAAATTGCATCGTATTTACAAAAAACTCCACAATTTTTGTCATCCTGTAGCGTGTGTTCTTGTCTTTCCTGTCTGTTACATTTGATTGTCTGCCAGAACCTCTGTCTCTATCTTTCCTGGCTCCAAGAGAAGGGCCATTTTGGATAGCCTGTCAGCTTCCGAATTCAATTCTCTATATACGTGTACAATGCTAAAGCTTGTAAACTGATCCAGAAGCCTACTGATTGCGTTGAGAAGCTGTTGTAGGTGAGGGGCATTTAGTTGGATCCTCCTATTGGCCCAGTCTACCACCATCTTTGAGTCTCCAAATATTTGTATTTGGTTTATATTATGGTTTAGAGCTAGTTCAAGAACCAAATGAAGTGCTTCCAGCTCTGCTTTGTTGTTTGTACAGTGGCCTGGTGCAAATTTAGCTTGGATCTTCTGTTTATTTGGCATGTAAAGCACTGCTCCTGAACCACCCAGTGGAGGGTCTCCTTGGCTTGCTCCATCGAAAAAATCCCAGGGAATCTCTTTGTTTATTGTTGGAGGGACTAGCACTTGACTTTTGCCTCTTTCACTTGTGATCTATGTTCTCTGGTCCACTGTATCACAAGGGCAGCAGTTACTTCAGGCGGAATTAACTTATTATTAAAAGTTACAATGTTCCTTGTCCACCAGATTTCATAAGTGAAAAGGGATGGGAAAGCACTGTAAAGACATACCTCTTTGTCTGTCCACCAAGCTTTTGCTTCATCTTCCAGTGTGGTCTCGGGGTGCCCTTGGAATTTTAATTCTTTTCACGCTATTTTCCACACGGAGTCTACATAAGAACATAAGTTAAAAAGGTGAGAAACATTTTCCTCATTTGAAATGCAGAGTGTACAATGATTTGGCCCATTCCAGCCCCTTTTCTGGAGGTTATCCCAAGTCAGGATTTTGTTATTGAGTGACAACCATAAAGTGATTTTGGCCTTTAAAGGTCCTTCAGCTTTCCATAATTGTTTCAACCACTCTTTTGTTTCTCCCTAGAAATTTTCTTCAGCCTAGACTTTATATCCAAGTTTGGCTGTGAAGTCACCTTTGACTAGATGTTTTGTCCATACCAACTTATCTTCCCTAGCGTCTTCTAAATATATGAAATTGGATTTGAGCATTGATACATATTCCTCCCATTCCTCTTTATGACCTTCTTCTAATCCTAGCTATTCTGAGTTTTTCTAGAGACTTTCTCTTTGCAGGGTTGTTGAACATGCTTGATTTAGGCTGTAGATTCCTAAGCTTCTTAGTTTTGAGACTAGTCCTTCTGAGAGCTTATATCTTTCTCCTGCTCTTGACCATGGATCTTCACCTACTCTGATTTGTCTCCCGTTCCCTACCATCCAAGCCACTCAATTCCCTACTAGAGGAAAATCTAGGACCAAGGCTTTCCACCCTATTGATCCATTTTTGTAGGTTTTGTCTCTTCTTCAAATCTAGTCATAAATGGACCCATTTGGGAAATATTTATAAGATAGGACTTTTCCCTAGAGGGAATCTGGATTTTTGATCAGTCTCCACAAGGTTTTGGTAGCCAAGGATTGACAGAATAGAAAAGGATTCTTGATCCCCCATCCTCCTAGCTCCTTAGGGCTTGCAAGAAGTTGCCATTTGGCTAATTGTCATAACCCCAAAATTTCACAAAAATTTAAAATTTTTAAAGTAATATAAAATTTCGGAAGTCGCAGTTTAATAACTGCTAGCGGTTAGCGGAAAATGAAATAGTTAACAATATGTAGTGATTAACTTCAAACAAATAAAAAATAATATCATTTTAATTTTGATAAGTTATATAAATGACTTGCATTCAGTTGTTTCTAACTGTACTGATGTTTTACTTTTGTCAAGTAGGTGAGAAGCTATGTTCTAAATTGGGGCTTACTTAGCAACTGCTAACTCAACTAGATGTATGGTTCTTACAGGTTCAACAGGTAAAATTTTGAACAAGTAGGAGTTTATTTTTGCATTAAGTCAAGAAGTACTTCTTTAGCATAATAAAATGCTAGAGCGTAAATTGATTAATAGAAAGCAAGGCTACGATGAGGTAAAGTAACTTCCTTTGTTGTGTTTGGATCTATGACAGTATTTTACGTTAGTCATAAAGACCAATATCCTTAACATACTTAGTGACTTTTTCTAGAATGAGTTTTGTTTAAGTTTCTTTCTATTGTTATAATACCTAGCCATTTACAAAATCTATTGATGAGCACAGGGCTCATAATTTAACATAGAAACACTTTTACTGTAGTATGTTTTTTTACTGCTATTGATATGTTTAATACTCAATGTACTGTTTTAAATGCATGAATATAATCCTATGATTCTCAAAGACAAAGTTTACAAATAGATTACATTTAACTCTTCTTTAGCAGTGATGAATATCAACCTGTTTATTTGTATACAGTTATAATTGTCTACTTGCACTACTAGTCATCAAGCTACAAATATCGATTTCCAGGTTATCACCATGTCACATGTGTTATTGTAATATTACATTACCATATCGCTAATAATATTACTAAGTAATTTTACCTTTATCCTTAGGTAGTCTTACTACTTGTATTACCTTGGTGTAGTCTAATTAATGATTTGATTTATTATAAGCTTGGTCCTTCATAGAAAATAACAAGGACACTAACCCCAAAGAAGGGTTAAACCATGGCAATTTCGACCTTATGCAATTGTAAGAATTATACTAGGGTAGAAATACTACCTAACAACTACCTCCATAAAGTTTAAACTATAAATAAATTACTTTACCAGCTTTGTTTTTACATAACACTAGTTCTAAAACATAGCATCAATCATTTAACACAAGGTTTGTATGAAGAGCAATTAGAAGTACAACCGAATATAGTCAAAAGCATAAGCTCCAATATTGATCACGATATATATATATGCTTTTACAAATGATTGATTGTAATGTTATCAAAATGCAAATGATAAGAACTAAATTAATACAAAACAATATCATTAGTTGTATGGTATACAAATGATTGGCAATGATATGTTTTTTTCACCCGACAGTGCAGGTTTGACTATAGGGATCGTCCCACTTTTGTTTAAATTTTTCGATGGTCACGTGGATGAGTCTCCACCATGCATTGGTGGGTTTAAAGCACAAAGTGAAACCCTACGCTCTTCATTTTCCCTTCGAGGGTTTGCCTTGGCCGTGTAAGTTCTTCGTGGCCATGAGAGGCCTGTTGGTTTATCGTTGACAGCTCCGTTGTATGTTGTATAGTGCTGCATTATTTGTGCAAGTGTTAAGGGACTTCGTATTTCATAACATTAGTTTCTTCTGTGAGTTATTGGAACACGGTGAGAGTGGTTTCTTAACTCTGTCAGTAGCTTGAGAACTGGAAAAGAAGTGTTACCCTTGTCTCTGTTCATGACTTGCTCCAGTGTCGATGAAAACTAGAATAATAACCTCGCTACCTCTATCACAGTATTGGCACGAGGGTTTCGTCGCTACCTGGTGCAGTTTACTCGAACTGGTTCATTCTCCTTCTTGGATCCAAACCTCTTATTACAGGTAAAAGTTTTTAACCCTACACTTATTTCTTTCATTACTTTCTATCTAGGGTTTAATACAATGAATAAATTTCTAATTAACGAAATGGATTTGGACTTGCAAGTTACAGTCACGACTTCATATTTGAAGGAAAACCTCTCCAGTGTTGGTTAACTTCGTGGCCTGTAAACGGGTAAACCCCGGTCTTGTCGTGGCATCTCCCTACTTGCAAATGGTTGTTGGAAGGAGTTTACAGTTGAAGGGAAGCATGGATTTGGTTCCTTCAATGGTTTTAATGATTAGCTTTTGCTATTACTCAGTTTTTGTTTTTAAAACCCTTCTTGTGTTCACTGGGTAGCTCCAGCTCTTAAGACGTGATATGTATGTAGTTTTTCTGGTTATGTAAAAGAGATTTCAGCCTTATGGCTTAATAATATAATACTGTGGTTTTAAGATTAAAAGAACTTCCTGTACTCAGGGTTTTTAAAAGACTCCTGTCTCGTTTATTCTAGTTTGTTATGTTCGATCTTTTAAATGATAAGACTGTAAAAATGGTTTTCTTCTTTATCTGTCAGTAATGTGATTTACTGTTAATAATGATTACTTACAAGTAGTTAGTTTAAAGATGATGACTCTGAAACAGTCAAATGTAAAATTTTTATGTTTTACACTATCAGTCCAGAAAGTATATCGGTTAGGGTTTATTGGAAAGGACCCTTGTGTAAATGTTTTTATTTTATTTAATTATTTGAGCTATGTTCTCATTGGTTTCGGTTTTAATTTCACATGTGGACTGTTGTTTCATTAACCTGTCAATGAAGTATTTAATTTACTGATAAAAGATTTATAATTACATTTTATTTTCAAGAATGAGACTGTAGTCAGTCTAATACATAGTTTATAGTTTACTTGTTATTTTTAATTCTTAGTTAGCAATGCAACTGGGTGCATTTTATACAGGATTAATTTGTATGTGAAAAGAATGGTCAAAGGGGTTTCGTCCCTTAGGTTTTTACAGGTCATAAACCTGTTTGGTTTTTAAAGTTTTAAAAGCACAATTATATATAATTTATAGTTTGTTTTGTTTATTATTTATTTATACTTTATTTTAATTTACCACTTTGTAAGTTATATTAATTTATAGCTTTGTAGAGAAAAGAATGTTAACTCTAGAACTCTGTTTATTTTGCATAAATGAAGGGTTTATAGACGAAACCCCAATCTAGTTTTAATAAGTAATAGCTTAAGATTAAGTTGTTATTTCAAGAATTATTTAGTTATTAACTTATCTATATATTTTCTCGTCTTTTAGTTATTATCTTCTATAAACTTGTATTTCTTAACAGTATACTAATACTGTGGTATTAGTGTATATTACTATTTCTTTCACCTGTATTTTCATCTAGATAGACTAAATTAAACAGTAAATAAAAACAAACTACAACTCTGCTTTTTCATTGCATTTTAAACATTGAACTAAATTTACTTTATTTACCTACAAATACAAAATTATATCTACTATTTTCATTTCTTTAAAAACATTCTAACTGTGCTAGAGTACGACCTGGTTTCTAGGTGTGGAAAAACACAGCTTAGAAATTTAATTTCTATCTACTTCAGTCAATAGATATTCATTCCATTTTTGCTAAAATCTATAATTATTACAGCATCTAACATTTCACAATTTCTTTTCATTTCTAAACCTAAACATTTAACATGCATGTAGTAGATAACCTAGCATTCACTTAACTAAGACAATAAAAATAAAATAGAACCTATTGAGGACAAGACGACAACATCTTTAGGAGGTCGTTCCTCCCTACAAATCTCCTGGAGAGCGCTCAAACAACGCTTCCTCAGGACCCCCGAGCCTGTTCCTGGTCTTCTTAGCTGAGAACTGGGTGGAGAATGCAACTGTAGAACCCTCTATCACCTAACTAGTTCAACACCTCAGTAAAAACAATCTGCTCTCAGCTATATGATCTTCAGCTTAAAAGCTACAATTAGATCAATCTCAGCAGTTATCCCCTCAAACACTTTCCAAATTTCCCCTCCATTGAATTTCTCTGAAGTAAATTCATTCACCCTGAATGATCACTTCTCTAAAATGAGCAGCCTCAACTCTCTTCAATGGGAAATTTTATAGAGATGCCTAGGTCTTATGGGTCAGTTTTCATTAATTCAACCACCTGCTCTGATTCCACTTTCTTGGGGAATCATGACCACAAATATAGGGATATTGCCACATGCAATAGTTGGAAGTGGTTTGAGGATGCTGCCACATGTCAGTTTTCTCTCCACCCAGTCTCCTCCACCAATTTGACCAGTAAACACTCTTTTAACAGCTCTCCTAAGCTGTTGTCTCCTCATTTATTTTTTTATAAATAAATTATTCTGAATTTACATTAAATATTCTTGACCCCACTGGTCATCAATTACAACTCAGCATAAAATTTAACAAATTGTTCCTCAAATAATATAAAATTGTTTTTTGCAAAATTGGGGCATGTGACACTAATGGGATTCCTTTAGTGTTTCTCTTAGCTGTCCATAGGAGGGAGACGATTTTTTTCCTTAGTTTCTGCAGTATGCCCTTAGGGATGTAAGCAATTGTGGCCCAGTAAACCGGTATACTTTGTAGCACTGCTTTCAACAATACCAATCGTCCTCCTCTAGATAGGAATTTGAAATTCCAACAACCTATTCTGCTCTCGATCTTTTTATACAGCCACATCCAGTCTTTGAAGCAGTATGCATTGGGTTTGAGAACAAACCCTAAATACTTGAAGCCTTCATCCATTGGTTTTATAATGTAAGGGGTTTCCACCCAGATCCTCTCCTTGATTGTCTCTGTGATTCCATTTTCTGACAGAATAGATTTTTCTACATTGATGTGCATGCCCGTAGCTTTCTTATAGAGTTCCAAAATCTTCTCTGCTTCCTTTAGGTTCTCCCATGATCCCTCTCCCATCATTACCACATTGTCTACAAACAGGATTTGTGTAAAATCCACTGAGCTGGTAATTTTTATTCCTTTGTAGGATCCAGTTCTTTTTGCATAGAAAATGATTCTGCTAAGGGCATTTGCTATTAGTAGGAAGAGGAAAGGGGAGAGGGGGCATCCTTGTCTAAGACCTCTAGAATCCCTGAATAAGTTATAAGGAGATCCATTAATCAGGACAACAAAAGAGGCTGATTGTACACGTCCCATTACCCAATTGACTATTTCTAGGTCCAGGTCTATCTGGATCATTACTAATCTTAAGAAGGTCCAGTTTACCCTATCATAGGCTTTGGAAAGGTCTATTTTCAAGGCAAAGGTTGTATTTTTAGAAAGTTTGATGGTATGAATCGTTTCCTGGGCAAGGGAAACTGCATCGTGGATTTGTCTATTTTCCAGGAACCCAAACTGTTCCTGAGTGATGACCTTGCTTAGAATTGGTTTCAATCTAAGGGCTATTGTTTTGGCTATTAGTTTGTAAACCACATTGCAACAATAAATGGGCTTGAATTATTCAAAGGAAGTATGGTTTTGTTTATTGGGTATTAGGGCCAAGAAGGTGGAGTTTAGGGCTCCTAAAACTTTCCCAGCCCTTTGGGATTCTTGGACTGTTTTTAGCAGATCTCCCTTGACTAGGTCAAAAAACCCCTGAAAGAATTCAATGGTGAGCCCGTCCGGCCCTGGGATTTTACCTTTTTGGTAGGAGTACACCACCTTGTCCAATTCCTCTTCTGAAACTTCGGCCTTCAGGTGGATGTTCATCTCTTCTTCTATCATTCTAGGGAACAAGTTGATTACCTCCAGTATTTCTTGAATATTACATCCTGTTGGTTCCTTGAACATATTTTTTAAAAACTCTTCTCCTGCTTCCGCCTTTTCCTTGAAATAACTTACCATTACCCCGTTCATGTTTTTGATTGTCGGGATTGTATTTAGGTTTCTTCTGTTGTTGGCAAAATTGTGGTAGAATTTGGTGTTGTTGTCTCCCTCCTTTATCCATATTGCTCTGCTTTTTAGCCTTAGGAGCTTTTCTTCTCTAGCCAGTAGTTCATCTCTTTTTTCCTCCTTCTCCGTTACCCCCTTTAGTTCATCTTCTGTGAACACTCCTGAGTTATTCATCTCATAGATCCTTTTCAAGGCATTTTCAACCTCTTTAAGTTCTTTCTGTTGAGTTGCATTGTATTCCTTAGCCCATGGTTTTGAAGCCTTTTTTACCCTCTGCAGATTGTCTGACATGTGCTTCATAAAGGAGATATTAGGGTTTGTCTCCATAGGCTCCCATGTTTCTTCTATTAACTTCCGGTAATCTTCTTCTAATAACCACTCTGGGTTGAACTTAAAGGGTGCCACTAGTTTGTCTTCTGGTTTTTGTATTTGAAGTAGGACTGGGAGGTGGTCTGATAGACCTCCTACTTCTACCCAAGTTCTAATTATTAAAGACCCAGAAAGCAAATTTTCAGATAGTAGAAATCGGTCTAACCTTTTAGAGATGGCCTGGTCTCCGCTTCTGTTATTTCTCCAAGTCGGTGTTAGCTTCAGCGGTTGGACATCAACTAGCTCCTTGGATTCGAAGAGTGCAACAAAGAATGGGCTCAAGTTATCCTGACGTGCTAGCTTCCCCTAGTTTTCCTTTTCAGAAAGGGTTAGATTCAGGTCCCCGCCTAGGATCACGTTTCTTGCCTCTATCAACCCAGAGCTGAAAATTTCTTCCCAGAAACCCTTTCATTCAAGATAAGGCCCATAGACATTATACAGTGCAAAGGATTTCCCCGAGGCCTTTTCTTTGAGGACTATTTTCAGTACTGAGCTGTGTTTCTCCTCCTACATTTTCTCATACTCCTGGTTCCAGGCAGTTATTTGTCCTCCTGAGTGGCCTTCAGAACCGATGAAGCCAAAACTCCAACCCTTCAACCAGGGCTCCAGCGCTTCCTTGGATTTTTCTCCCTCCATCATTGTTTCTTGAATGAAAATGATCATAGGATTTATGCTATCGATCATTCTTTTGAGAGATTTTATCTTAGGGGAGCTCCCCAACCCCCTCGCGTTGAAGGAGAGAACTGACATCATGGGCCCTTGGTCTGGGCCTGTCCTGCTCTAAGGGCCCCACCAATCATAGCCTGTTTACCATTCCTTATGTCCAACTCAGCTTGAGATTTTGCTTTTGCGATATGAGACCTCCTTCCTGTTGTTACCTTGGCCACCTTGTCTAATGTTAATCCTCCAGACGACACTTGGTCTTTGTCAGCTGCCGCCTTGGACTGGGTGTTATATATTTTGTGTCTGATCCACAACGGTGGCTCTTTAGGGGATGCCACCTTTTTTCTAGTGTCCTTGCTGTCTGGAGTTATCTCCTTACATTCCGCATGCATGACATTTTTTGTATCTAACAACAGTCTCAACGTGAGTTCCTTGATCGAAGTCACTACCTCTTTTTTAAATTGCACGACAATTGTCTCTGGGGGAGATTGTTTGCGAATTTCTAAGGTTGGATTCATAACAAGTGTACTAGTCCCTACGCGAGTTATTTTTCCTTTGAGCTCTAACTCTCTATCTGAGGTTTTTGAATTCGTGGGTGTTTCAATTCTCCGCGGCATGGTTCCCTCAGTGGGATGTTCACTTCCTCCCCTAGTTTCGGAAAAAATAATTTTGTTCAGGCCTTAGAGCCGTCTTGCCAGGGTTTTCTTACATTCTTCCTTATGTCATTATAGGTTCTTGCGTCCTGTCGCTTGGCTAGGAATCATTGCTTTTCCTGTCTCGGGATATGCCCTTATCCTTGCTCTTGTGCTGAATGGCCCTCTGCTACGAGTTTTTGCATTCCTTGGCTAAGTGCACGACCTGTCTGCATGAGAAGCATCTAAAGGATATCTTCCAGTAATTGAGCCTTTGCCACCACTTACTGCTGTGAAGTTCCAAGTGAATTTCTTCATACAGTCCGTCTCGAAGGTCAACTTCTATCAGTATCCTCCCACTTCTTCTGTCAACCTTTTGTTCCCAACTTTCTTCTAGAGCTATAAATTTGCCAATTTTGCATTCTATGGCCTCCATAATCTCCTTTTTCCAGAATATCATTGGTAGGCCTGGTAGGATGGCCCAAATTCTTTGGGCGTTCTGCGGCTCTCTATTGGCATCAAAATCTACGCTCCATTTCCTGAGAATAAGTCCTGAATGTCCCCAGTGCCAATTGTTTTCTAATAGAGTCTGACGTTCTGCCTCCGTCTTGACTCGGAATAGTATCCAACCTCTAGACAGTATATGAAACATTGGGAGCTGTTGCAAATGCGTGTTCCAATGTTATTCCATCCACTTTCGGAGAGCCAATTCACCAACTAATTTCCCGCAGAATCGTCCGACCAAGGCGAAGAACAAATAATCAGGTACCTCTGCAAGTGCTATGTCTCTTCCCACTACTAATGCCGCGGCCTGCTTTTTAGCTTTAGCTCCTAATTTTTTCTTCTCGCCAGTCTTAATGGCTTTCATGTCTTCATCCTCTTTCTTGTTTGAGAGCGCGGGTCTGGTATTCTCCCGCATGGGAGCATCCGTCCCTACCTGCTTTGGCGATGCCATTTGTACGAAAATGCGTTTATGTCATTCCAGAGTGATTGTATCATAATCTACTTCATCCAACATTATCGCGATAACTTGTATCAAGACCTTAGGTCATAAAACCCTTTCAAAACATAAAAACATAAAATCACATAGATATCCGAGCTTTCGCTTTAACTGCTTCCCAACCTTCGCATAATTTTCACTCGAACTGTTCCTTCCGTAGAGCCCTTAACCCTTCCTACTTCATTTTCAATATATATATATATATATATATATATATATATATATATATATATTAAATTAAACTTTGGAATCTTTATATGTATAAAACAAATATATATATATGCTTGGGCTGAGTTGGGTGATGCCAATACTAAATACTTTCACTCCCTTGCCTTGGCTCGTAGGAACCATAACTCCATTTGGGCATTACAAGATGAAGAGGGGAACTGGATAGATGAGGACAAATGTCTGAAGGAGTTGGGTATCAAACATTTCACAGAGATCTTCAAAGATGACTGTCAGACCAATATTGTTGACCAGCTTAGGGTCATTAACCTTTTTCCTTCCTTTGTCTCTAGGGAGGGGTCTGCTACCTTTACTTCGAACATTTCAATGGTGGAGGTTGAGGGGGGCCTAAAGTATTTTAAAAATGATAGAAGCCCAGGTCCTGATGGCTGGCCTGTTGAGTTTTTTCTCCATTTCCTTGACTTCTTGGGTAGTGATTTATTAGCTGCTGTGGAATCATCCAGAATTTTGGGTATGGTTGAAGCCTCTCTGAACTCCACCTTTATCACTCTTATCCCCAAAAAGGAGAAGCCCCTCACCTTTGCTGACTTCAGGCCTACTTCGCTATGTAACCTGGTTTATAAACTTATTTCAAAGATTGTTGCTCTTAGGTTAAAGCCCTTTTTGGATAAGAATATCTCTCCAGAGCAGTTTGGTTTCCTAAAAAGCAGACAGATTATTGAGCCCATAGGTATCACTCAAGAAGCTCTCCATACTTTGAAGACTAAAAATAGAAAATCCCTGGTCTTAAAATTGGATTTGGTTAAAGCTTTCAACTGGATAAACTGGTCTTATCTCCGTCTTATCTTGCTCTAGATCGGTATTCCTCTAAGTGGTGTCAATTGGATTATGGGTTGTCTTACTTCTGTCAACTTTACCATTTTGATCAATAACTCTCCTTCTCGCTTCTTCACATCCTCCAGGGGGATCAGGCAGGGTTGCCCTTTATCTCCACTTTTATTCATCCTGGTGATTGAAGGGCTCAGTTTATTGTTAAATGAAGCTAGGTCAAAAGGAAGGATTCAAGGTATTCAGATCTCGATAAATATGACCCTTACCCACCTCCTTTTTGTGGATGATGTTATACTGTTCGGTTTGGGCACTATTGATGAATGGAGGGCTTTTGATGTCCTACTGGATACTTTTTGTGCGACATCTGGTATGTGCATTAGCCTTGAAAAATCAGGCTTCCTTTTCAGTGATCTGGAGCTTGAGGTTCAAAGAAGTATATAATGCTTTCTACCTTATAAAATGGAACCTATCTCGAATGGTTTCAAATATCTTGGTTACTTTATAAAACCTTTGGGATACTTGGTAAAATACTGGTGGTGGCTTATAAGGAATTTTGAAAAAAGAATCATGCATTGGGCTCACAAACTTCTTTCCCTTGGTGGAAGACTGGTTCTCATTCATGCTATTCTCACTAGCTTGTTGGTTTATTGGTTTACACTCGCACCTGTCCCAAAATCCATCCTTAAAAAGTTAAGACATATGATTTTTGACTTTCTGCGGGGCTCCTCGAGTACCTACAAACACTATCATCTTGTGGACTGGCAGTTGTTCTCTAGACTATTCGAGCTAGGCAGATGGGGTATAAAAAACCTGGAATGGTTCAGCATTTCTTTGCGATTGAAAAGTCTTTGGCTAGTACTTATGGGCACGAGTATTTGGCATAAGGTGATCTCAGCAAAAGATCTTAAAAATCAGGCTGTGGAGGTATGGATTAGATCAAAAAAAATTTTTGTGAGAGGAACCTCGATCTTCTGGAATGGTTTCTTAAATACTCTATCCTGGTTGGGTACTTGTTTGGGATGGCTTGTTGGAAATGTTATGAATATACATATTGGTTCTGATCCCATTATTGGCACATCTGCACATACTATTTCCCCTCGTGAATTGATAGAATATCTTGCTGATTATGTTATTACAACCCTTCAGGATGCCCACAATTTCTCTGATGAAGCTCAGTCTTACTGGCTACATGCTGAGGATCTGGAGCTGGGTGGAACCTGGGCTATGTGTTGGAATGATTACATTGCTGGTCTTGAATCTGGTGGTACCAGACTTAAGCATGAGCTGGACAAACTTCTTTGGGCCCATAACAAAAATGATGGTATGGTCACGACAGCTCTAGGTTATGATATGATTTCCTCCTCATTATTGGATCCTCCCAAGGATAGGCTTCAGGATTTGATTTGGCATGGCATTTTTCCTCTGAAAATCAAATTTTTTTACTGGCTTGTTCTAAATAATAGTATCCTGACCTGGGATAACCTCGATAAATGTGGATGGATTGGCCGTAGCAGATGTGTGCTGTGTTTTAATTCTGAAGAGTCCATTAACCACATATTCGGTGACTGCCCTTTCACCTCCTAGGTCTGGACATCTCTCTGTAGGTTCTATCACTGTGAAGACCCCCACGAGGAAGGCACAGTCTCTAATCAGTTAAATTTCTAGTGCTTGCGATACCCTGAACACTCAAGTTGCAGATATCTCTTGATCCTCACTTGCTGGTGCATTTGGAAGAATCACAATAAGAGCATTTTCGAGGACTTCCAGGTTTTCATCAATGGTGTGTTTTTTCATGTAGAATATTTGATGAATTCTTCCTTGTACCTGCTAAAAAGGAAAAAATCAAAGTTCTTGGAGCTGGGCCTGCTATGGTTTTCCCCTGTTGTTTCTTTGACGGGGCCGCTACAGCTACTCAGGGTGGAGCTGGAGTAAGTGTTGCTATCAGCAGTTCTCATTCACTTACTTTCAAGTTGGGTTGTGGGCCATCTACAAATACTAGAGCAGAGCTTCTGGCTTTTTGGACTCTTCTCCTAGTGGCACAAAAAATGGGCCTCCCCTTCTTACGCATTTATGGTGACTCCTAAGTTATTATAAATTGGGCAAACAAAAGAGCTTCTCTATCCTCAACAGAGTTGACTCACTGGTGTGACAATATCAGGACTCTCATGGATGGTTTTGATTGGTTGGACATTCGCCATGTCTACCGGGAGCACAA
Organism: Pseudotsuga menziesii; assembly: GCA_001517045.1. Taxonomy (NCBI): domain Eukaryota; kingdom Viridiplantae; phylum Streptophyta; class Pinopsida; order Pinales; family Pinaceae; genus Pseudotsuga; species Pseudotsuga menziesii. Next base: position 24,976 of record LPNX010192513.1, on the reverse strand, counting down.
TCAGAGTGCAGATGGTTTATCCAAGGATTCCCTTGTTTTGACCCCTGGGATCCTCAGTTTTTCTGAAATTATGGAACGATCTATCTGTATGTGTGGGGAATTTCGGCTCTTTTAGAGTGTATGTGCAGGAGCTTGACTCCTTTTTTGGCACACAGAGACTCCGTCTCTCTGAACTTTTCATGTTTATGGGGTGGGCACTCCTTGGATCAAATTTTTGGGTTCTCATTGTCCTCCTGGTTCAGATTGCCTTGCATGTCTTTGCCTTATTACAGTTTCCAGGAACATCTCGGTTTTTGATGTTATTTGAGGCACAATTCATGTGGATGTGCACTTTACCTTGATTGTTTCTGCCTTCAAATCTTTGCATATGTAGTCCTTTATGTACTTGTTGAGCATCATATGGTTTTTAGCTCTGTAATTCGCAGTTTGGGGAGGCTCACTATGATGGCCTTTGATTCATTAATATGAATATCAAGACTAAGATTTTTTCGACTAAAAAAACAAAAAACAAAAAACAAAAAACAAAAACAAAAATATCCATTTTCTAGGGAAAAGATGCCACATCTTAGAATCTATGTGAAGTGTACCATAAACACATAGTGAAGGCATGCAGTCAAAAGTTCAAAGTCACTGGACCCCATTCGATTCAAATTATGTTTGTTTCTTACACAGTGATAAAAACGGAATTGAATATAAAAAAATTTCAATAACGGAATTGAATATAAATTTTTTTCAATATTGTATTGTGCACTAATAAAATTTAAATAGATTATTTAAGAAAAATATATTAATATTTATTTTTTTCAAACAAGAATATTCTTTTTATTAATATTGATTTGGTTTTTTGAAAATGGACATGAAATTAAAGACTTACCATTAAACATGTAATCAACGTAGTTAAAAGTTAAAAGTCACTAAACCTCATTCGATCCAAATTATGCTTGTTTCTTACAAAGTCATAAAACGGAATTGAAAATGGTTATTTTAATGGTTTTTTCTTTTGGTTGCTAGCAAAGTCATAAAACGGAATTGAAAATGGTTATTTTAATGGTTTTTAATAAAATTAAGGAAGGAATGTTATTTTATAAAGTTAATAAAATTAAGGAAGGAATGTTATTTTATAAAGTTTTTTCAATATTAAGTTTTGTAATAATAAAATTTGAAGAAATTATTTAAGAAAAATATATTAGTATTCATTTTTTTTTAAAGTAAGAATTTTTTTATATTGATTTTTTTTTGGAAATGGATATGAAATTAAGGAATTGTAATTAAACACATATGATTATTAATTCATATTTTCATTTAATGTTATAACTATGTTTAAAGAAGATATTGACATAATTGGTTCATCATGATTGTAATTATTGAGGACCTTCATCTTAAACATGAATAATATATATTTTTTGTTTTTCTTTTATAATAAGAAGAAGATAACACTGCACAACGTTACAATGAAGTCAAATTTATAAGCTTAATCAATAACTCAAAGGTAATCTCGCAAGATAATCAAAAGTTAGCACAAAAGATGGAAAAAATTGACAAGGTTGTCACTAATAACGATAAAAAACTTTTTCATCTAAGGAACCATAATCAAAGTTTGTTTGTGCAAATTAAGAAATTCAAGAATGAAAAGGAAATACAAGAAAATTATATCAACTTGTCAACAAAGAGTCGCTAATCGACAAAGAAATGATGACCAATCTAGATGAGTCAAGTAAGTTATTAGACGTGAAAAATCCAAACCATGAAGAAAGGAGTCGATACAAATCTAATCAACATCACAAATCTAAAGGACAAAGTGACACAAGTACATGAAGAATACATCTCATTAAAAGTGAATTAGAGAGACACTACAAGAATGACAGGGAAAAACCATACTACAAGGACACCATTTTTACGCCCAAACCACACAAATCAATACTTTAATCAATTATTTAACTATCAAATTCCCAAAACAAGGAGAAAATTTAAACTAGATTCTAAAGAATATTAATTCCAATACAATTGGGTCTAAAAATAAAAGTTATTGTTGCATAAATCCTTGAAATATTGAATTAGAGTGGGAGGGCCCTTTCCCAACTTGATAATTATGCTCGACACTTATAAAATCATATCAACTCATACCGTCAACTACCACATCTATAACAATATAGGATGATGAGAAGTCATGATAGGAAAGAACTAGAGATAATTCTTTTTTCATAAAATACGTTGTAAGGACATTTATGAGGGGCATAATCTAACTAACACGACTATTCCTACATGATCACTCAATGTGTGGATAAACCGTCAAAGTGATAACTGTAAATCAATTTGAAATTGAATAGAGTCCCATGCTTTTGAATAAATATTACAAGGAAACCAAATTGCATTGTACCAAAGACACATTGTATGTGCTGTGAAGAACCTCCTACAATAAACAATGAGAATGCACGATGTAACAGAAATGATGAATCACAAAAGAAATTTTATTAATTGCAGGCTGGAAACCTCCTTTGAGGAAGCTCAATACAAAATAACTCTTCGATGCCTTCATTAGCCTCAACACATACTTATATACTAAGTCTTATCTAAACAACTATTACTCCCCATGAATGTGGGATAATGCAACTAATTAACTGGAAGACTTAACAACTATTACTTACTCCCCATGAATGTGGGATAATACAACATACTAATGGGACGACTTACAAAGCATATGACTCCAACAAAATATACTAACAAAATAAAGAGAAGGGTTGACACGGGTTCTTAACATCCCCTCCCTCTTAGAAAAGCTTCGTCCTCAAATATTTAGATGTGGAAACTGTTGTTGAATCTGAAGGAGTGGTTCCCATGTAGCATCCTTGGGTTGCATGTCGTGCCACTAAATTAAGACCTCTGTGATGGACTGAGAACGAAGTTGACGAGCGCGCTTATTGAGGATGGACCATGGTTCCAAAATGATGGATCCTTCCTTATCCATTATGGTAAAACAATTTATGCTTTGATGTTGGTGCCAATCACTTTCTTGAGACAAGAGACATAAAAGGCTGGGTGAAAACAATAAGAAGGAGGAAGTCCCAATTTATAAGCAATAGACCCAATATTCTGAAGAACTTTATATGGCCCATAGAACTTTGGATCCAACTTTTGATTCCCTTTGAGTTTCAGGGAGGATTTCTTAGAAGGCTGCAGGAGAAGAAAAACCATATCACCGACTTGAAAGGTGCGCTCAGAGTGGTGCTGGTCGACCTATTGTTTCATGTGATTTCTTGCCATGTGAAGATTGTCCTGCAGAATGTGAAGAATATGATCGCGGTTTCGAAGAACCATCTCAATTGCCTAAACTGATGAACTGTTGGGGGTGTATGGAAGGAGCACTGGCGGTGCCTGACCATAAACAACTTCATATGGAGTCATTTTAGATGCAGTATGGTAGGACGTATTGTGCCACCATTCAGCGAGAGGGAGCCACTTTTCCCACTGATGTTGATATTCATAGATGAAGTAATGAAGATAAGTTTCCAAACATTTGATGGTGACTTCAATTTGACCATCTGTTTGTGGGTGGTATCCAAAACTCATATTCAGTTTGGTTCCCATGAGGCGAAAGAGTTCGGTCCAAAAATGAGTTGTGAAAGTTACTTCACGGTCTGAGACAATGGAAGAAGGGATTCCATGAAGACGGAATATCTAGTCCATGAAAATTTGTGCAACTGAGGAGGCGGTATATAGATGGTTGAGAGAAAAAAATTACTATATTTGGAGAGTCAATCAACCACAACCAAGATTGCGGTCTTCCCTCCATATTTAGGGATCCCTTCAATGAAATCCATTGACATATATGTCCAAATACTTGTAGAGATGGGAAAGGGTTCGAGCAAGCCAGGGAGGATTGTAGTTTCATCCTTGTGGCACTGGAAAGTATCACATTCGACAACCATCTGTTGTATTTCTTGTTTCATTCCCTTACAAAAGAAGTTACGTCATGCCCTCTCATACATTTTGAGGAACCCAGAGTGCCTTGTCGATGGAGAAGCATGGAGTTCATAGAAGACATCCCGATGAAGATTTGTGCTATAGGAAAACACCAGATGACCCTTTTATCTTAGAGAAGAACCATCCCAAGAGTAATGCGATACAACAGGAGGATTAATGGCCAATTGATGGATGATTTTAGATAAGGAATAGTCATTGACATAGCCTTATTGAAAAGATTGTAACCAGTTTGGAATATGCATATAAATAGCTGAAAGAGAAGCATGGTCATTGAATGTGTGGGAAAGAGAATCCGCCCCAAGATTGTCCTTACCCTTCTTGTAAGTGATCGCATAGTTATAATCCATGAGTTTTCTAACCTATTTTTGTTGTGTTGGGGATGAGACCCATTGTTCCAGGAAATATTTCATACTCTGGTGATTAGTCTTGCTGTAAAAATGATTCCCTAAGAGGTATGGATGCCACTTCTGTACTACATGAAAAATCACCATCATTTCCTTCTCATATGTAGAGGCGGCTAATTTTTTATCGGAAATGGATTCACTAGTGAATGCAATGGGATGCTCATCTTGGAGGAGGACAACACCAAGTCCATTTTCATAAGCATCACTCTCAATAGTGAAGGGCTTGGAAAAATCAAGCATAGCTAGAACAAGTGTGGTACACATAGCTTGTTTCAGTTTGTCAAATGCACACTCAACATCAGGTGTCCATGTAAAAGCAACCTTTTCCAGTACAGTTTTTAATGGATCTGCAATATTCCCATAATCCTTGGAAAATTTGCAGTAGTAGCCAGTCAGTCCCAAAAACCCACAAAGGCTCTTCAGGGTTTGAGGATGTGGCCAATTTTTCATGGAATCTATTTTCACAAGCTCGACGCGAACCCGTTGTGCTGAAACAATATGATCGAGATACTCTACTTCCTTTTGCCCAAAAGCACATTTAGACTGTTTGGCACAGAGATGATGATCACATAAAAGTTGCAGTACAAGATCTAGATGTTGGAGATGCTCAACCCATGTTTTACTATAGATGAGGATATCATCAAAGAAGACCAAAATGAAGTTTCGCAAGTAGGGCCGAGATATTTTATTCATCAATGCATGGAATGTGGAAGGAGAATTTTCGGAGGCCAAATGGCATGACCAAAAATTATTAGTGGCCATCATGTGTGCATAAAGCTGTTTTAGGGATATCATCCTCATGAACCCGAATTTGGTGATACCCATAATGAAGATCCAACTTGGAGAAAAATTGAGCACCATGGAGCTCATCAACAACATGAATTGGAAACTTATGCTTGATTGTGATGGGATTAAGTGCTTGAAATTCAATGCAGAGGTGCCATGACCCATCCTTTTTTCGTAAAATAAGAACCGGTGAAGAGAAGGATTTGATACGAGGGTGAATAACACCTTGCTTCAGTAAGTCGCGAACAAGCATCTCAATCTCTATCTTGTGGTGAAATGGGTAGAGATAGGGCCTGATGTTGGGAGGGACACTTCCATGAAGGAGTAGAATATGATGGTCCTCTGGTCTTGAAGGTGGAAATCCCTTTGGATCAGCAAACACACATGTATATCGATCCAAAATTTGTTCTATATTCGAGGTAGTAGTTGAGACTGCTGAAGGCTGCATCTGAATGAAATGGAGCTGAGCAATTACACCATGTGAAATATTCTTAAGAATCTTTTCCATGCGATGTGAACTGATGACGCTGAGAGACCTTGGTTGTAAGCCTCACAATGTGTGTTTTTTACCATTGATTGAAAACTGCATCCAAAGTTTAGCAAAATCCCATAAAATGGTCCCAAGTGTGCGTAACCATTGAGCGCCCAAAACCAAATCACATCTGCCTAAGGGAAAGAAAACATGTCAGAGCTCAAGTTATAATCCCCCATAGAGATTCACACATTACGACACTTCCATTTGCAAGGTAAGGTGCCCCCATTGGAAATCATGACTTCAAACTTGGAGCAAGGATGGACAAGACAATCAAGTTATTTGGCGATCCTGGGATCAATGAAGTTATGAGTGCTACTAGAATTAATGAGTATTGTAAGAGGGAGTTTTTTGAAGAAACCTCTGACCCGCATGGTTTGTGGGGTGGTGACTCTGGCTAATGCATGGAGATAAATCTCTGGCTGGTCGTCATGAGAAGGAAGGTTTCCATGCAGTTGCTGAATGTCACCCTCAACATCTACTAGATCCTGAGCATCATAAAACATTTCAGTTGCAGGCAGAGAATCCACATCCAAGAGATAGATATTTTTCTCAACACATTGATGTCCCCGGGTGAATTTATTATCACAATTATAACAAATCCCTTTGCCCGATGTTACCACATCTTCGCTTCAGAAAAATGCTTGATAGGAGTGGGTCTAAGAGCTAGCGGAATTTGGGGTCTTTGGGGAACCATATTTCTGAATGGAACAAGAGTGGATTTGGAGTGTTGTTGAGCCCTGATCTTATCCTCTGATAGCATATACAACCCTAGGGATTCCATCATTATGTTGGGGCAACACATTTTAACCTCAAATCAGATTGCATCCTTCAAACCACTGATAAAACACCCTAGGTAGAATTAATCAGGAAATCCTTCGGTATGATTGGCTAGTTTCTCAAGTTTTGTCTGATACTCCCTTATAGTGACAATTTGGAGAAGTTTGGTGAGTGATCCTGTGAAGTCATCAAAAGTACTAGGGCCAAATCGTTGCAAAAGGAGTTGGAAAAAATCTATCCAGTTTGGCTCTGCATGAGCCTTGATGTACCAACAGAACCATTGAAGGGATTCATGTTCCAAATGAAAGGATGCAAGTCAGACTTTATTGACATCAAAAGTGTTATGCAGATTGAAATATTTTTCAGGTGGATCATCACCATTGAAGCAAGGAAAATCCAGTTTCGACCCATAGAAGTTGCTAGAGGAAGAGAACCCAGTGTCTGCAGAAGACTCAGGATGTCGTCGGTTGTTCAAGGGCGAATGTTGACTATGGAGGCCGATAATTTTTTATCCAAATAGTTGAGTTTGTACTTGATGGTTTAGAAAAGGAAAATTTTGATTTGGGAAAAACTCGGGGGGTGCAGGGGGGGGGTGTTAATTGGGGTTTTACGGGGTTTTGGACACTTTATTAGTGATAGGAAGCAGAAAATGTGAATTTCAGAGGTGGGGTGAAGTAATTGGAAAATTTTTCAGAGAAGTACAAGGAAGCAGAAATGGGAAATGAAAATCGTGGAAAAATTTGAAGGCGGTTGGGTGAGAATTGGAAAAGTTATGGAAAACCCTAAAATAGACAAATGTGGAATTTTGGGCTTCAGGAAGTGGAATTTGGGATAGGCTCCTCAAGGAAGGAATATGCAGAAAGGGATTACAGGGGTTACAAGGAATTTTGTGGAAATGACCTGTGGCGGTTCTGGAAAGTTGTGCTTTATCTACTGGAAATGGAGGAAATGATCTATGGCAGTTCTAGAAATATGCGCTTTATCAAATGTAAATGGATATGGACCCCAGGTATGTTTGAATTCCTAAATTTTCAAGGGATTCACTCAACCACCAATGCTATCTAATGACTTGCGTATTGGGGCAGTACCCCTCACTCCATGGCTCAGGTAAAACTGATATAACCATTTTTACACAAACGACAACTCTTGGTTTACCTCACGAGTGGGAACTAGTCAATTAGGTAGGGGTCATTTCTCCTTTCGCTTGGCAGGTCCTCTCAATGGAAAAATACTTCGGGGTTCCTATGGTACTCCTCACAATGATTTTTAGGGCTATTCCCAAGTACTTCCCATAGTTAAGCGAATAGGGTTTATTCCCTGATCCAAATGAATAATACCGTTGCATGAAGAAGAACTACTGCAATAATCATAGTGCTAGGAAGCACTGCAAAAGAAAAACAATTTGGCATAAATTCCACCCAATGAGCCCAAGAAAGTGCTCTGATACCATATGTGAAGAACCTCCTACAATAACAAATGAGAATGCAAGATATAACAGAAATAATGGATCATAGGAGAGATTTTATTAATTGCAGGCCACTTCGAGGGGACAACCTCCTTTGAGCAAGCACAATACAAAATAACTCTTAGATGCCTTCATTAGGCTTAACACATACTTATATACTAAGTCTTATCTAAACAACTATTACTCTCCATGAATGTGGGATAATGCAACAATTTAACTAGATGACTTGACAACTATTACTTACTCCCCATGAATGTGGGATAATACAACATACTAATGGGACGACTTACAAAGCATATGCTTCCGACAAAATATACTAACAAAATAAAGAGGAGGGTTGACATGGGTTCTTAACATGTGCATTTTCTTCACTAATTCTATAAGGGGTGTAAGATTTTTGGGATCGTTGAGTTCATTTTTGGGAATGTTGCAGTGTTTTCCCTGATTGGATTGGTTTGGAAGAATATATATATATTATTATGGTTGGTTTTCTCTATCGAGTTTCCAAGATAACCTTCATTGTTTTATGTATGTGCTTGTTTTGTGTGCTTCTAATCATAACATAAAACTTCACTCTGGCTCCAAGAAACCTATGCAAATCATAAAAACTCATTTGGCACATAAGATAGACACAAATAATATCATGGGAAACTCTAACTTTGACAATAATATAATGTGAAGCATCAATTAGTTCTCAATTACAATAACCTAGTACTTGTTAGTTTTGGAGAATAATTTCTTAAAATTTTTCTTGGCATACTTCATTTGATACACACAAAGCTTAAAAATTTCATTGATCTTTTAAACTCATTTTCCTCTTTATTACAATCTTCTCATTCTTTTTCATTTTCATGATATGCTTGAAATTTATGGAAAAATATATAATTGAAATTAATTAGTTGGTGTTGGTATGTAGAAATGACATATAGGAATTCATTAGGGTTTTTAATGAATAATGTCTCTAACCATTTAAAATACAAACTATTCTTTTTTTGTACTAGAGGAATCAACAATTGGGGTGTTGCATGTACTCGCATTATACAAGGTTGTTTCTCGTATGCTTCCACTATACCTCTAAGTGCACCCACACATCTCACAAACATGGGCACGAGTTGTTAAAATATTGCAACTTTGGAAGATATTCTATTTTTATATTGTTATTCCTACTTCAGGAGATGTCACTAATGTAAATGGTCATGTAAGAGTCATTGAAATTGGTTATGTAAGAGTTTTTATTTCTCTTTCCAATTTATAAACTCTTGTGAAACGATTACAAAAGTTGACTATGCAACACAGGGTATTTGGTCTAGTGGTATGATTCTTGCTTAGGGTGTGAGGGGTCCCTAGTTCCATTATCAGAATGCCCCCTTTATGAAGAAATTTTGGAATAAAATGGAGTGCCCCCTTTATGAAGGAGTTCTTGGATAAAATGGAATGCCCCCTTTATGAAGGAATTTTGGGATAAAATGAAGGAATAATTATAAACACATGAAGATACTTGATGAAGGAAGAGGATGCATGACTAGTGATATTGGAGGGAGGTGTTGTTTGTATATATAAAACTAATGTGCTCTCTGTTGGGCACCCAATATGCAAGTGAATTACAGCTAACATACATAGTGTGCAATATTTATTGTCAACCCAGGGAAGTCTTGTATTTCAAGGATAACATGCACAATATATGCTTAAACACTTCAATTTCTGCAAATGAACAATCCTATTCTCTGTTCAGCTATGCTCATCCCAAGAATCCACTTAATCTAGTTTACCTTCTAAAAGATACAGTCACAATTACCTTCTGCTGTTCTTGATCTAGAAATTGAAAGCTTCATGAATTCATATCTAAATTACTTTTGTAGAAAATGAAGTCATGTTTGTCAATCCATCTAATGATTCACCCAACTATCTTGATTTAATTACTCTAGAAATTCAAAAGACAGAAATTGGAATTAGATCTTTCTAGAAATTCAAGGTACAGAAATTGAGTGCAACTAATCTAGGAATTCAAGGTATAGGAATAAAGTTCTGTGATTATGAAAAAAAAGGAACAACTTGCAAGGATCTATGGAAACAATAATTAAGGGATCTAGGGATGGACAGGGCTGTTCAGCTACCACACAATTGCATAAGAAATATTATCTACACAGTCGACTGTTTTACCATGCCACTACAACTTTCCAAGAGATGCAATGAATAACACACTGTCAATCCACAACTGTCATAGCTTCCTATGGAGAAATGAAATTAAACATAACATCACACGACAAAATAAATAAAATTCCTAATCTAACTCAACAATCCTTGTGGGAAGGTGGGCCCAACCTTCACACAGAGATGCTAGATGAACACACATTAAAAACCCTTAGATTTGAAGTAACTCTTTGTGTGAAAAAGGTAGATCAATTACACAACTTTCAGGCACAGCTAATACAATGAATTGGCTACCGGTTCAACCCCTGGCTCAGAATAGTTCTCCATATTTATACAATGTAAATCATAACATCCTATCCCTATTATTGGGCATCCATGAAGATCTCTGATCTTTAGGCGCCCTAAATTACAACAATTTTTACAAACGTGGCAGGATGAAAGATAAGAAATATAGGGAAACTGTTAATCAACCCAGGAGTAATGATATCTTCATATCAAAGCTATACATGATTAGCAACGCACTGTTGACCTCCAAATATTACGCATTCTGTTGTAGCTATCTTTGTACAGCTTTTCCCGGGATAATACACTAGGACCGCATTCCTTGGGCAATGGTAGGATGGATGGCGATCAGCTTGAGCAATGAATGCCCATCCTTTTCGTAGCATGTTCAGTTGGATCTTCCTGCAGTCTATATACCTCAAAATACCTTTATAAACCATCATATGTTAGCATATTGAGAGATATAAAGCTTTAATTACCACAATCATAAGTATTAATAAAATAAGACAATAACCATTCATACCTTGGTGGATTGAAGAGTAGAGTGAGGGTAAAACATTTATTTGTCATGCTCAATAGGGTAGGATAGGGCAAAAATGAGTGAATAAGGATGGTTAAAAAGGGCCATTTATGGGCCCAACATCTCCCCCCAAATGTCCTATTGCATGTCCTCATGCAACAACCTCCATTATTCTGAATCTGAATCTTGCACTGTGCTCTGTTGATTGAGAGAAGAGAAGTTGTAGGGGAACTCCGATGTTCCTTATTTTTCTATGAACCCTCTATGGGAAACCCAATATCTCCAACATTGCTGCTCCTCTGCCTTGGTCAATGAGAAATCCATCCTATATGGTTTTTATGGCCACTAGATGAGGGGAAATTTAAATTTCAGTCCCAGCCAATTAGCCCCACACTCCCCGATACATCCAACATAACCCTTAACCCTGGAAAGTGCCTGTTCAAAATTTCTAAAATAATAGGGGTCTCTGCTCCTGAGAGTAGGAGAGGCAACCTTCCATATCAACCCTGCTTGTTGGTAGATAGAAATATGGTTGGTACAGGTAGAAATAACTTCATCCTGCAGTTCCATTATGTGCCAAGTCTGGATGGGGCATAAGAGAAAACTCCTGTGTCGAGCAAGAAAAATATTGGGCTTTTGAGGCTCACTTCGAACCCACAGATTAGAGTGAGCTTCATTGTGAGAAAAGGTTTGAAAAGACCTTTCCCACGAGCATGATTTCTCACAAAAGAAGCAAAGGCCCTCAAATGAACATCTCCTGAAAAAGGAACAGGATTTGAATGGTGGTCTAGAGGACAAGCCATCTCATGCAAATATAATTCACATAGCAAATTTTGATATTCAAAATTGCTTCTTAAAATTTTTTCCAAGAATTTTGCTGAGGTTGTAATCTCAAATGACCTCCCTTCTTTCACAGCTTTCAACTTAAACCAAACAAATTGCTCAAATAGAAAGATAGGGTAAGAAGAAGAAGGTACCCTAGTGCCCATGAGTTCTTGGGAAAGAGCATACATCTACTCTTTTTCCTTCTGCATAGACTAGAACTTTTTCATCTCCCTTAATTTGCCCTGTAGATCTTCTTCTCGAAGTCTCTAGATCATACGTTCTTCTACCCATTTCTCCTCTAGTCTCCTAATAATATTTTTATGCTCAGTAAGGTAAACAATCCCTTCTTGGTATTCCTCCACCTAGCTCTTACATTTGCTTACCTCCATTCTCAGAATTGAAATTTCTGTCATAGGGTTCATGGATTCTTCTTCATGATGCTCCTCCTTGTCAGAATCCAGGTTGATGAAATTTTGGTAGGGTTTAGTCCATCCTTTGTCACCTGATGTGCCACATTGGTCATCCTGCACATCTGAAGCTATTTATGGTGGTGCTGGTTCTTATGTGACAACAACCTCTTCTAGACTTTCTTTAGCAACAACGTCCACCACTCTTGGAGATGTTGGTTCTTGTGTAACAACATCTTCTTTCTGTAGTTCTTCCTTGGCAATTTTGAAAGCTGATTGTGAGGACATTGGTTCTCGTGTGATAGCGCCTTGTTCTTCTTTTTCCTCATGCTGCTGAGATTGGATGTATTCTTCAGTCTATAGCTATTCCTCAAGGATTTCAGTATCACCTGAGGGTTGTGATTGAACTTGTTCATTTTCACCCCAATCTATATCAGGAATGACATCCACTTGCTGCATTTCTACTGCAATTTTCAGGGATGTTGGTTCTTGTGTAACAACATCATGATTTACTTCTTCGTCTCCCTGTTGTTGTGATTCCAATTGTAGGATATCTGTGTCCTGAGACAAATCTGGAGTTGTAGTACACAATTCCTCATTAAATTCCAGAGTGCCTTCAATTCCTGGTTCTCCTCCCCTCATTTGGGCAGCCACGTGAGCAAGAACATTCAAATATGCTAGTTCTTGTGTGACAACATCTTGTTTAACCTCATCATTTCCTTGCTGTTGTGGTTCCACTTCTATGATTTATGTGTCATGGGAGGATTCTGGGGTCACAGTGCAATCTTCTCCATAAAATCAGGAATAACTTCCTCCCTTGGTTCCTCTATCCCAGAGTTAGTGGCAATTTCGGCAAGAATATTTAAAGATGCTGGTTCTTGTGTGACATCATCTTCTTTCTCTGAAGCTTCCTTCTCTTGAAATTTTCCTTGGGGATTTTCACCCTCTCCCAAATTGATAGTATTCAAGGATGCTGGTTCTTGTGTGACAACAACCTATTCATCAGAAACTTCTTTCTCTGGTATTTCTTCTTTCGGAGTCTCACCATTAATAATATTCAAGGATGCTAGTTCTTTGGGAGTCCCATCATCTCTCGACTCAGGTTGTCCCTGTCCTTCCTTAGTTGTAGGTGCAGACTACTGCGTTGTAAAGGCACGAATTACAATCTTGTAGCCTGATTCCTTAAAGATTTCTCCACAGGTGGGACAAACCACTCTTTCTTCCTCATTGCCAGGCTCAGTAGGATCTGATCCTTCCACTTGATCTGTAGCTTCAACCAATGTGTGCAGCTTCCTTTCACCTTGTTTTCTGCACGCTTCTTTCCAATTTTCCAATTCCTTTCTGAGTGTTTGGACTTCCTCTTTTAATAGCCTATTTTCGAATAGAAGTCCTTTTATTTGGGGTTCTTCTTCAACGGACCCCTATGGTGCATCAATTGGTCTGGGTTTAAGAATGGGGAACTCAATTTGTGCTTCTAAGGTTGCCCATCTTTCCCTTGCTGCTTCTGCTGCTGTGACCGACCTAGTTCTTTTCCTTCTTATTGGTGGAGATACCTTAATTTCATCCTTTGATATCCTCCTTTTTCTTTGTGGTGCTAGAGTTTCTGGATTCGCAGCTGAAGTAGAAGAAATATTCCCAGTTCCATCATTTTCTTGTTCCTCGGGATGTTCTTCCTTAATCAAGGTTCCTCCCCATTCAGGTGAGGATTCAATGGTCACCAACTCAGTATTTTCTTCTGTTGCCATGGCTCTGTCATCTTCGGGTTCAATTGTTGCAACATCTAATGCTGCTCCAGCTTCACCCTCTGTTGTCAGAGCTACCCTACTATTTAGTTCTTCCACAGGGTTTTCATGTACATATTCTCTCAATTTTTCTACTTGTACCCCTGGTTGATCTTCTGATCCAGTCTCATCTCCCCCCCCAACTACATTGGAGGGGCTACAAGCCTCCTGTTGTTCTTCATTTCCCCTCAACTGTGGATGGACCTACTCTTATTCTATTGGAATACCTGGCAAAGGAACGGGTTCCTGAACTCGGGCTGTAAATTGCTCCCAGGTTATATTGTGTTATGCAAGGGTCCTTAAGATTATTAATTTAATGAGGCCATGGTGGGTCAGTGACGAGAGTGGATGTTTGACAACTCGAACAAACCCCGCCATGTGATGTAAATCATTAAGCAAATACTATGGAATATTTAACAGAACCTTGTGACGAAGATGAGAGAGCAAAGGGAATTCAGAATGATAGACTGTTTGGTACCTATCTTTACAGGTGATGTATTTCTTGAGAAAAACAACAACTTGTTTCCATGTTTGTGGCAATGATTGCAGCACTATCCCTCTTCATGTCATTTTAACCTGCTCCCCTTCCATTAGAAAATCCTGTACAGCTGTAGCAGCGGGGGTTCGACGTCCGAACCAAGTTCTTCCTACCTGAGGAAGACCAGTGAATTCAACCATTATGGCTTCAGAAACTTCAATACGCAATCCCCAAACATATGAATGGGTTTCTGTAAGATTCAAAGCAAATTGTAAAGCTGCTTCATGGTGAAATCCATTCAGGTGTTCAAAAAAATTTGTCCAACCGACGGCTTGAAAGATAGCGAAGACTGCAGCATTTCTTCTGAGTTCTCGTGTGTTTGAAGGTTCATAACGAGTCGAAATACCCATGTTTCTGTCTTCATAATTATATTACAGATTTCGACAATGGAGGTTACAGCACAGAGTATGTATGGACAGCTGAGAGGAGAGTTAGACAAATTCGGAAAGTTTCAGTGCACTGGATTATTTGAAATTTTATCCCAAATTGGGAAAGGTGGCGGTTATTAGGTAGCATAATTGGTCATTACGTCGCACGAGCAAAGAGTTAATTGATGCAATAATGGGAATAAAAAGGGAGGTATGACTGATATTGTCAAATCATATTGATACTTAATCAAGTAGTTAATCAAAGCCATACCTTTGAAAATGCGCGATGGATGTCCTTTGGAGGATGATAGAGCATGTGATTGCAGTCGTTGCAAAAGCTGAACTCGTGCGTTGTGAAGTCATTAATTGTAATAATTATTACAGGGGTGCTGTAATAACCTCTTCTGCCGGCGAACCAAAAACCACCGTGTTAAAATGGTCAGAAATATGATGAATATTACATTATGAGTGAAATTTCCGGCATCAGGAATCAGAGCCATATCTAGAGGAGTTTCTATTTTGCAAAAAGATCCGTTAATAACACAGGAGTCACAGGCGTAGGCCATAAAAAAATCAAAGCAGAGGCGCGGCGTTCAATGATAGAAAAATCAGCTAAATGTAGCGAAGTTGCAGCTGCCGGAAAAGATGTCGTAGCTACCGAAAAAAGGGATAAAAGAATGTTAACAGGGGGAAAGTGATTATGCTACAGCTGCACGAAACAGAATGTGTGGGAAAAAGTAAAACAGGGTCGCAGCTGTGGAAACAGAAAAAAGGCAGAGTTGCATGGTGTTGCAGCTGCTGGAAATGGTGTTGCAGCTGCCAGAAATGGTGTTGTAGCTGCTGAAAAAAGGTGTTGCAGCTGTCGAAAAAAAGTGTTGCAGCTACCGGAAAATGGGTGTCGTAGCTGCCGAAAAATGGGTGTCATAGCTACGACAAATTTATTTAAGGGAAAACAATTTGGTGCAGGAAGTCACAGAAAAATGACTTTGGTTGACAAGCCTAATATGACCACCACTATTGGGCGCTTTCCTACACATTTTAGAAAAAAACCAGAAAAACAGATCAAGTGCAAAAGAAAAGATAGCATAACAAAAAAAGAAGAAGAAAAGAACAACATTTATTTATGTACAATGATTCATATGCGATTTACGATGATCAATTAAGGATTGATAGAGGTAGAGAAAAATTCTTTCCCTTGTGCTAGCTGGTAATCTGGATCAGTGGCAATTTGTGAGATAAATGCATCGTTTGAAATGGGTTTACGGTACAGTCGCAGCCTACGACCATTAACAAATAATGGTGCACAGTTTTCATCGATAGTTACTAGGCGGACTGTACCGTTATCAAATATCCTGTCTACTAGGTATGGGCCCAACCATCTTGTGCGTAATATGCCCTTGAAATCTCTTTTGAATCTAGAATCGTATAATAGTGCTCAATCTCCCTCACAGAAGACCTTCTTTTTGATGAATCGGTCATGCCAATTGGATCTCTGTTGCTGAATTAACATTGTCTGGTCCACTGCATCTAACCGATTCTCATCCAGTTCATTCAGTTGGTTCAATCTTGTTTTCTAGGCTTCAATTACATCCAATTTTACCTCTGTGGCTATCTTCAAGGTCTTGATTTTGAATTCAATTGGGAAGATGACACTTTTCCCATACAATAAGTCGTAAGGAGAGAAACCTATGGTGTTACGCCAAGTGGTGCGATATGCCCATAACGCTTCCGGAAGTCTATCAGCCCAATCTATATGATGGTTCTTGACCGTCTTGGTGAGGATAGCTTCAATGAATTTGTTAGTGCTTTCCACCTGGCCATTGGCTTGGGGATGGTAAGGTGAAGCTACCCGATGCTGAACATGATACTTCCATAGTAGAGCTTCAAATTGATGCGACATAAACTGCGGTCCTCCATCAGTAACTAATTCCTTAGGTACCCCAAAACAAGTAAATATTTCACTGTACAGGAAGTCAATAACAACCTAGTCATTAGCCTTTGCCAGAGCTACAACTTCTACCCATTTTGTCATATAATCGGTACAGACCAAGATGTAGGATTTCTATTTGGAATGAGGGCTGATAGGACCAACAAAATCTAGAGCCCATATATCAAAGGGTTCAATTACTATTTGCGGTTGCATAGGCATTTGATCTAATCTATTTGGATGACCCATCCTTTGGCAGCTATCACAAGACTGGACATATCTTTTTGCATCCCTGAAAAGAGTAGGCCAATAATAGCCCGTCCTCAGCGCTTTGTGTCCTATTCTTCTGTCTGCAAAATGTCCCCCACAAGGTTCATCAAGGCAGGCCTTCAACATATGGAAGATTTCATCTTCTCTTACACATCTTCTGATCTCAAGTTCAGGGCCTATGTAAAAGAGATGACCGTTTACCCAACAGTACCTGGCACTTTGCTGAATAATTTTCCTTTTTTCTCTTTTGGACATATGTGCCAGAAGCTTTCCTGCAACCAAGTAATTAGCGACATCTGCATACCAAGGAGAATGAGCTGAAATTGCAAATAAATGTTCATTTGGAAAAGAGTCCTCAACAGGCAAATTATCATCACTGTTAGTGAAACAAGATAAAAAACAACGACAACATTTTCTTTTCTAGGTTTATCTATGATGGTAATATCAAATTCCTGTAATAATAAGAGCCATCTAGTCATTCTGGCATTAGTAACAGGTTTATTCATGAGATATTTCATGACAGAGTGGTCAGTGTGCAAAAATGTAGGATATCCAGTAATGTAATGTCGAAATTTGTTAATGGAGTAAACAATAGCCAGGAACTCCTTCTCAGTGATAGTATAATTAAGTTTAGTAGGGGCTAAGCTTTTACTAATATAATAAATTGCATAAGGTACTTGGCCATCCTGCTAACCTAAGATTGCTCCAATAGCAGTATCTGAAGTATCTGAAGCAATGTGGAAGGGTAGGGTCCAATCGGGTCCTCTTAAGATAGGAGTTGTGGACAACTTCTCCTTAAGCTTAACAAACGCTGTCTGGCATGCTTCATTCCAAACAAATTGGACATCCTTCATCAACAGTGAAAAAAAAGGGGAGGCAAGTTTGGAAAAAATTTCTATAAATCTTTGGTAATATCCTGCATGCCCTAGGAAACTTCGCACTTCTTTTTGAGTGGCAGGAGTAGGTATATTTTTTATTACCTTGATTTTTGAGGGATACACCTGAATGCCATTAGCAGCGATGAAGTGACCCAATACTACTCCTTCAATCATCATCATATGGCACTTTTCAGTGCTTAAAGAGAGTTGGGTCTGTTCACAGCGAGTTAAAACCTTTTTCAAAATTTCCAGTGCTTCTTCAAAATCTTTGCCATCAGGAGTGAAATCATCCATAAAAATTTCCATACTGTCATTAAATAATTCTGAAAATATGCCGATTACAACTCTTTGAAATGTTGCTGGTGCATTACATAAACCAAAGGGAAGCACTCTATAAGAAAACGTTCCCCAGGGACAGGTGAAGGTAGTTTTATTTTGGTCTTCAGGAGCAATTTGAATCTGATTGTACCCGCTAAACCCATCCAAGAAGGAGAAGAACTTCTTCCCTGATAAGGTGTCGAGTACTTGATCGATAAAGGGCAAGGGAAAATGGTCTTTTTGTGTGGCTTTGTTCAGCTCCCTATAGTAGACACAGACTCTCCATTTACCATTTTTCTTGGGTACAATTACAAGCGGGGAGACCCACTCACTGTCTGAAATAGGATATATAAATCCTGCTTCCAAGAGTTTATGAATTTCCTCCTTCACTATGTCCCTAAGATTGGGGTTCATTTGTCGTTGAGGCTGGCACATAGGCCGGGAGTCACTTTTAACATAAATATGATGGGTGCACAGGTTAGAGGGAATACCCCTCATGTCTGTATACTCCCAGGCAAATGCCCCCTTGTGTTCTTTCAAGAGACTGATCAGGCACTTCTGTTCATCTAAGGAGAGGCTGGGGTTAATATTCAGGGTTCTTCCAGACTCTACCTCAATGGGGATACTTTTCAAATTTTTCAATACTGAGATTATGTGTGTGTCACCGACTAGTGCTTCTTCTGTGAGATTTTCTTGTTCTTCCTTACCCAGAGTAATGTTTAGGATTTGATAAACTTCTTTATTAACTAAGGTGGCTTCACTAATGAAATTATTAATGGCATCATCTTCGGTTTCATCTTTAAAACTTAAGGCCTTCCCTATAGTTAATAATAGTTGAACGCCCTCTTCTTCCTCTGGCTCCATCCATAAATAAGTTTCAGCTTCTAAGCTCGGCCGAACTGGAGGGTAGAGAGTGAGGTTCTTTGTCTCAGTGCCATCTAATATGGTCATAGGCCCAGATCTACAGCTGATGCAAGCATCAACTGTGGCTAACCAAGGCCTTCCCAGGATCAGTGGGTGTCCTCCTAGTTACGACTTAGGTTGTAAAACCAAGAATTCAACAGTGTACTCCCAGGAATCAATTGAGATGACAAGATCATCCAAAATTCCCTCAGGTTTAATGGTGGATCTATCTGCCAGTTCTAAAACGGTGGGAGTTGGCCTAAGATTAGTGAGCCCAAGTTTTCTTACAGTTTCAATTGTCATGAAATTAATTGCCGCTCCTAAATCTAACAGTACGTTGGGTATCTGTGTATGCCCAATCTGCACAGTAACAGTGGGATTACCAGGATCATCATATTTAGCCAAAAGGGTTTTTCCCATTATCAATGCAGATAATTTCCCTATGACATGAACAGTGGGAGGATCTTTGGGTTTCCTTCCTAGTTTCTTTGTGCACAGATCCCAAATAGTTCTAGCATAGATAGGCACATCTTGAAGAGCTTGAAGGAGGGGAATTTTAACATAAATATTCTTTAACTCTCCTAAGAGGTTAAACTGAGGTTGTCCCTCGACCCTTGGTAGCATTAATCTCTCGGGACACGGTGGTTGCCTAATCAGCTGGGTAGGCTATGTATCACTAGATATATCATGCTATATTTCAATCGACCCATTAGTGGGATGCTCAACATATTTAATGATGGGGGTCGTATTAGATAGATGTTGTGGATTCACCCCTTCTTCATGTATAGGGGATGGAACATCTTCAATGATTACGGGCTCTACTATTTTTCCTGATTGTAAGTGAATATCGTTACAAGGCACAGGAGAAAGGGAGTAGGCCGACATGTTGACAGTCTCAAATTTATGGACTATTTTATTGTTTGGGTTAGGATTAGGTTGAGCAGGCAATTGGGGTCGTATCGGTATATTAGGGGCAGCATTGTTCTGCAACTGCAGCTGCAACTGCTGATGAGGATATTGAGGATATTGAGGAGGGTATGGTTGCTGTTGATGTGGAGGTTGTGGAGGAAACTGGTTCCCTGGATGGAAATTCCTCCATCCAGGAGACCAAGAAGTTGGTTGATGTGGTGGCTGAACCCAGGGATTCCAGGAGTTATAATTTTTCATGGAAGGTTGAGAGGGGTTCCATTGAGAATAAGATGAAGGGAATTGTGTATTCATGTTATGCATATTATTCCAATTATTCATGTTATTCAAAAATGGAAATGAGTCTGGAGTCATACCTTGATTTCGTGGCTGCCAGGGCTTCTTTGGTGCAATGAAGTAGGCCGGTTCCACCTATGGAGTTGATGCCTACAGAACAACGTTCACTTGGGGAAGTGCCGAGCATTCTTTTGTGTCGTGGTTTAGCTCATATAGCTGACACACTTCTGCCTTGTCGAGTGGGCACTCCTTCAGAGGGTGGTTCTTTCTACATTGAGGTCAGAACACACCTAGTGTGAGATCCTCTATTGCCTATTTTTTCTTTGCCCTTAGGATGTCGATTTCCAAGGAGATAGAGCTCATCATTTCTGTTTTGAAATTTTCAAGGAGGTTGTCTATCTCTGCACGGGTGGCTCCTCCATTGGATGACTTCTGAGTTCTGTTGAATACATCGTGTTCTAGCTTATCCCGTTTGTCCCGCATGTTATTCCTGGAACATCCCCTGGATTATCTTTTACATAATTCCACAATATTCTCGAAAGACTCCTTGGAGATATCCCCCTTTTCTAACAGGTTTAACATATCTAGGCAGTCATCCCTAATCCCGCGAAGCAGGATTATCTTGAGCACATCTAACCCCATGTTCGTCTGTCTAGCTCTTTGCACATTGTATAAAATCCTCTCTACAAAATCTTCCAGAATTTCATCCTCCTTCTGCACCATTTTAAACAATTCTTCTCTCTTGTCCTTGGTGTTGTAATATTCTTGATATTTCTCCAGGAACACCTGTTTCATCCTTTCCCAATTAGTAACGGTTCCACCTCCTAGGCTCATGAACCAGCGTAATGCATTGTCCTTCAGAGTGGCAAGGAAGAGCTTCAGCTTTTGTGCATTGGTGATATATTCATAGCTGTGACAGAGGATATCAAGCTCAAAAATAAATTCATTTGGATCCTCTGCCGCTTTTCCATGAAAGCGAGGCAACACCAATGGCGATATATTTTTCACGGGGGCTGTTCCTTCCGGTTATTGAGTTGGGAACTGAAGTGTAGCCACCGTTCCTTCAGGTAGGAAATGATCTTCAAGATGATGGTTTTCTCCCATCGCCTCTTCCTCATCAGTTTCGTGTCTGTTACTCATTCCTTCTTTTATTTTCTCCTCTTCGTTCTTCTCTTTGCTCTTCTCTTCATTCTTTTCTTCATTCTTCTCTTCGTTATTCTCTTCGTTCTTCCACTGATCAACAATTTTATGATGGAAATGTGCCCACTCCTCTTCAGTTACAACCTTTCTGTAAATGTGATAGATTGGACTTCGATCAATAGATCCTGCTGTACCAACCTTGTCCTCCTCTGCAGGGGTATTTGAGGATGTTGTGGCTGCTCGTGTGTTCTCCACTGTGGATCCTGATGCTGGCACCCCAAGATCGGCAGGGATTCTTTTGATAGGTGTTTCCTGATATCAATCCCTAGTAGAAGAATCAATTCTGTCAACAAGATCGTCAATGAATGTTCTTCTGCCCAATTGTGGACCTCGACCACGACCTTGACCACCTGCACTGTTAGTATTTTGTGGGGTTTTGGGAGTTGAAAGATGATCACGCTTTACCCTTCTTGTATTCATACAACCCAAATCATTCCAACGAAAAGTTAAAATAGATTGTATAGAAACAATTACAGAATGCAACTAATGATAGTGTTTAATTTTTATCCTTCCCTGATAACGACGCCAAAATGTTGGGCACCCAATATGCAAGTGAATTACAACTAACATACAGAGTGTGCAATATTTATTGTCAACCCAGGGAAGTCTTGTATTTCAAGGATAACATACACAATATATGCTTAAACACTTTAATTGCTGCAAATGAACAATCCTATTCTCTGTTCAGCTATGCTCATCCCAAGAATCCACTTAATCTAGTTTACCTTCTAAAAGATACAGTCACAATTACAATCTGCTATTCTTGATCTAGAAATTGAAAGCTTCATGAATTCATATCTAAATTACTTTTGCAGAAAATGAAGTCCTGTTTATCAATCCATCTAATGATTCACCCAACTATCTTGATTTAATTACTCTAGAAATTCAAAAGACAGAAATTGAAATTAGATCTTTCTAGAAAATTAAGGTACAAAAATTGAGTGCAACTAATCTAGGAATTCAAGGTACAGGAATAAAGTTCTATGATTATGAAAAAAAAGGAACAACTTGAAAGGATCTATGGAAACAATAATTAATGGATCTGGGGATGGATAGGGCTATTCAGCTACCACACAATTGCATAATAAATATTATCTACACAGTCGACTGTTTTACCATGCCACTACAGCTTTCCAAGAGACACAATGAATAACACACTGTCAATCCACAACTGTCACAGTTTCCTATGGAGAAATGAAATTAAACATAACATCACATGATAGAATAAATAAAATGCCTAATCTAACTCAGCAATCCCTGTGGGAAGGCAGGCCTAGCCTTCACATAGAGATGCTGGATGAACACACGTTAAAAACCCTTAGATTTGAAGTAACTCTTTGTATTAAAAAGGAAAATCGATTACACAACTCTTAGGCACAAATAATACAATGAATTGGCTACCAGTTTAACCCCTGGCTCAGAACAGTTCTCCATATTTATACAATGTAAATCATAACATCCTATCCCTATTATTGGGCAGCCATGAATATCTCTAATCTTCAGGCGCCCTAAATTACAACAGCTGTTACAAACGTGGCAGGATGAAAGATAAGAAATATAGGGAAATTGTGAATTGACCTAGGAGTAATGATATATTTAGATCACAACTATACACGATCAGTAACGTACTGTTGACCCCCAAATCTAACGCATTCTGTTTCAGCTATCTTTGTACAGCTTTGCCCAGGATAATACACTGGGACCGCATTCCTTGGGCAATGGTAGGATGGATGGTGATCAACTTGAGCAATGAATGGCCATCCTTTTCGTAGCATGTTCAATCAGATCTTCCTGCAGTCTATATACCTCAAAATACCTTTATAAACCATCATATGTTAGCATATTGAGAGATATAAAGCTTTAATTACCACAATCATAAGTATTAATAAAATAAGACAATAACCATTCATACCTTGGTGGATTGAAGAGTATAGTGAGGGTAAAACATTTATTTGGCATGCTCAATGGGGTAGGATAGGGAAAAAAGGAGGGAATACGGATGGTCAAAAAGGGCAATTTCTAGGCCCAACACTCTCTCCATATTCAATTTAGTTTCACAAAGAGGACCGCAATGATTTCTAGTTTTTCAACATAAAAATCTCAAAACAAATACTATATGTTAAAGCACTTTTGCATCAACCGAGAATCGAACCCGGGTATAAACCATGGCAGGGTACTATTCTACCACTAGACCACTGGTGATGAGTTTCTATGAAATGTTTACTTGAATTTTCGAACGTATTAAATCGATTTCATATTTCGTTGATTTTATTCGCTTTTATTGGTAGTACTAGGATAGACTTCGAATAACAAAGGAAAAGCAATTCATGTTCCTGCACAACGGGTAGAGTGCATTTCAAACATTATTCCAATGGTTTCCTCTTTAATATTTAGGGTATTTGTCGGTACAATGCTCGATTTGTGCAAGGTTCCCAGTCCAACCTCATTAGTTGGATTGTCCATAGGCTTTTGTTACATGATACGAATTTCTATGTTTTATTTGAGTACTTTTTTTCACAAGGAAATATGTCAACATTTTCTATTTCGAAGAATCAAGGTATGATCAGATTATGTAATCCACTCAATCATTAGATATGGGTTCAACAAGAGCATCATGCTACTTACAAGAATTTAACCTTGATAGGGAGGGTAACAATCATTCATCACAACCACCCAACCTACATTTGAGTACTTTGGTGCAAGCAATTTTCTTTTTATCATGTTCGTCTTTTTCATTCTTTTCAAAATAAATGATATTCCGTGAAATTGTCTTTTGAAATATGTATATTATTAATAATGATAATTTTAAATTTAAATTATATATGAAAATTTCCCTCATTTTGACTTGGGACAAGGAAACTGTAATGAATATGATAATACCTTTTGAATGGCATCTTTCTTCATGGAAAGCATAGTAAAAATATTGAAACTTTGTACTTTAATAAACATTTGGTAAACAAACCATGATTTTGAATTTTATTATGACTTTCTTCTATCTTAATTTTATATGATCTTGGATCATTTGAAAAAATAATGGCAAATGTTGATTACACCTTGAGAGTGACAACATGCAAACAAGAGGTCTTGAATTCTCCAAATCTCAACAATCGTCTTCCTCCTAACCAAATTCCACATTATCCTTTCCATTATTTTTCTCTTTGCCTCTGCACCACGACTTAATTTCCCTATAACATTCCCACATTCTTCGATCATAAGTCAAGGTTATAAATTGTCATGAAAGAAAGAGATATGACCTTTTAGTTATGCACACACACATACATAAAAGTGATAGTCAAGACCATAAGTCAATATTATACACTTGTGTTTCTGATGCAACTGCTTCCGCAATTTTTTTTACATTCTGTTATAGCGGATTTCACCACACTAGGTGAATCACACATTGTATGGCCTTCCCTTGTCCCGCTGCAGACTCATTAGCCCCTTTGGACCACTTTAT
>LPNX010192503.1:320204-377520 GCA_001517045.1 Pseudotsuga menziesii | reverse complement strand
ATATATATGATTCATGTAGGTTACCACTGGGAAATATGCCTCTGAAGTGATGGGTTATGCACTACAGAGTAGCACTGAAGAGGTTAAAACATCCACTCTACAGGACCTCCAAGAACTCAACATCATTATTTGTCCATTACTGTAAAGGCGATGTACTAGAAGATTTGCCTGGACTTGTTGATTTCACCGTGATGTTGAACATAAATGATAAACAGAGAGGAGCACTAAGCAAGCTACAACACTTTGTAGGAGATCGAATGAGTAGAGATATAATGTCTGTAGCAGTCTGCATACATCCTTCACTTGAATGATGTTAGTTCTTGGCAATCCTAACATCATTCAAGTGAAGGATGTATGCAGACTGCTGCAATATAATGATTCAACCATAAGGTGCTTAGTTGACTGGAAATTGGGTTAGGTAATACTTGGCCATTAATGGAAAATCATGAATCTTATGGTTTATGCTTTGGGTCTTGAAGCAACTACTAGGTATTGTGATGTCCTCTATTTTTTATTTGAACATTTTATGTCAATTTTCACGGTGTCTGATTTTTTTTGTCCCTCTTGCAATTAACATGATAAGATGACCTTTGTGGTTTAGACAGTTGGTTAGCTTTAGAATTATTCCCTGGTGTGAGTGATATTTGATGTTTCCCTGTCCTTTTTCCATCCCCTTCGTTTCATCAAATCATTGAGGAAGGCATGATATGGTTAATTTAAGAGCCTTTTGATTTGTGCGGAATAGTCTTTTTTTGTTCTTTCTACTATGGGATTTCCTTAGGGTTTCCTTAGGGTTGAAAATTAGTATGGGAAAACAAGTTAGTGTTGCCTTAGGGTTGAAAATTAGTATGGGAAAACAAGCATCATCATGAATATACATACTATATCGACATAAAACTTTGTTTCTTAGAGCACTATGGGTGAACAATAGAAGACTACAAATCAATGATAAGTTAGGGATAATATTCATTATAAAAGGACATTTGGGTAGGCAGAACAGGGCATCAATTCATCCTGCATTGGTGTCCTTCAACCATTCATCTTGCTCCCCTTCGTTCGTAGGTCTCAAAATACTTACTTTGGGAACAAAGTACTTATACAGTTTGATCAAAACCATCAACTGTGCAAGATGCTGAAAGTAAGGATATTGTTTCATGTTTCACTTTTGTTGTAAAAATGAATACTGAAAAGTTAGGAAGTACCAAAGCTAGTCATTATGTGCACGTGGACTTAATGTAGGGAGAGAAGTCATGTCTATTTTTTTTTCTTGAATGGGAGCAATGGTGAAACCACAATAGCGGTTTATAGATGGAAATCATGTAATGGAAATCACAAGGAAACTGTCAAACATTGGAAAGACTCATTTCACTGACAGGGCAACGTTTCATACCCACTCCAAATCCCCCAAGAGTAGGGAAACACTAGGTATGAGCTGGATAAACCCAGCATTATTAAAATATATATCTTTGGTGGGGAATCAAAAGTCACTTTCAGAAATGAACTTGTTTTAAATAATTAAAATTGCTTATCAACCAAAAGCTTCATGCCTTGACCACAATGAATAAAACACCTACCACAAACTCTTGCTGCAAACTACAAAATAAAAGGTTTAAGATATTTCAAAACATACCAGCAGGTAGAAAATATTGGCATTCAAATAAAAAAAATTGTGTACAGTTACAAATTTGCAAACATGTAAAAAACACATAGTAATCACACTCTCCAGGGGTGAAGTTGTCATGATTGTAATCTTGAAATCAAATCTCGGCAGTTCTGAGCTGGTTTTGAAATTTGGATAGTTTATGGAGTGTAACAGCAGTGAGCCCTTTCATTTTAAGTTATGAGCACACTAGGATCAATGCTGGGTAGTCCTATGGGCATAAACAACTATAGAATCAAGTATGAGCATCAAAGTGACAAATATGAGCACTTTGGGAGCATTCTGAAGGTCACAACAAACAGTAAAGCATCTCGAATCAGCTATAATTAGGCCAACTTTCAGATCTAGGCACATTGCAGCAATAAAAGATGATTATCAATGGCAATAGGAGGCGGTCTTTGCAATTCTGACTGTGAAAATGAGAAATCTGTGGGTTAAAGCAACCCTAAAATCTCATTCATATGCCTTATAGCAGCATCCACATTAATTTTGGGGACAAACAAACATGTTTGATAGTAAAAAAGGGTATGAAGCAACCCTATTTCAGAATCTTGGGCACCCTTGTGCACTTATCCATAACCAAACGGGCATACCTCTAAATATGGGCCAAACTGGAGGGTTAAAAGGCAGTTCTGGGCATGAATAGCCTTATGAAAAGTGACGAACAATGGAAAAAAAAGGATTTGAGAAATGTTAGGTTGAATTTGTGGGTTGAAATGACATTAAGAAACAATTCTGGGCACAAATATGGACATAAAGAGCATGTCTGGGCACTCCAACATCCTCAAACCTTCATTCTGGGAATAAATAAGGGTTGTTCCAGCCTCCTAATCAACAATTTATAGTAGTATCATGAATTATGGGTGCTTTTTCTCTACAAAAGGGGGGTAAACAAACCTGGATAAAACAAATATCATTTAATTTCAGACCCTATAAACCAAGTTGGATTGTGCTTTAGGTGATTCTCGGCAGCCTCTTGAAGGAGATCAATAGAAAATAACAGTCTTTGGTGGCTTTCCTTACAACCGTAGGTCACAAAACAACGCTAAAAATATCTAGACCCATGCACAAGAGAAGTAACAACCCCAGTTGGCCCTAAAATACCAAGTTTGTTCTACATTAAGGTCCCCTGTGCATAAAATAGAAGCCCTGAAGAGGGCCAATTCACCTTGGTGTACTGGTTTATTGTTAGAGGAAGGACTTCTCTCATTATTTGAGGAACATTCACCCTTGGAGACACATGCATAAGGGTAGTGTTCAGCCCTACCAAAGGAGAAAGTCATCATTTGAAGCATGCTTACACTCTTTTAGACACCATTTCATGAGAGATATTACATGCTTGGAGGTTACTCATTGAGCTGGTCCACTTGGAAGGTTGTTCACATGGTTCATGCCCTATTTTGTGAAGAATGTTTTTGTATTTGGGGGCTACTTTATAGATTGACGATTTTGCACATGGGTGGCATCTAGGGCCTACAAAGAAACTCGTGTTTTACTCCAAATAGTGTTATGATGTATAGGAATCTTACAAAGCTAAATGACTCGACAATGAAGTAGGTTTAAAGTCTCGATGTTTATATTTCTAGGTTAATGTTTTTTTGAATTTAAGTGTCATGTGCGTGACCTGTGCAGTCCCACATTCACTTGGTGGATTTAGTATGGATTGGGAGGAATTTACCATTTTGTTACCGATCCAGTCAGTCATAACCTGATTTGCTTGGTTCGGTACCAAACTTGTCACTCGAAACATTTCAAAGGCCGAGTTAGCTCGGTTGGGGGCCAACTTGGTTGAATCGACTGAATTTGAGTCTGAGTCACGAGGGTCATTGTAATCTTTTTATCGATCAAGGATTATTCTATATGTTTTATATATGTTTCTGTATTGTATATAGAAACAAACTGGATTAAATCTGCAAATATTATTGTTGAAAAGGGGGTAGGCCAGTAATAAGAACACCTGCATATCCAAACACACAACCACCATAATCACTCCAACATTCTACATGTCATCATACTTGCTTTATGTGATGTATCTTTCAAACATATTTCCAGAGACGTGAAAGCATTAGTGACCAATCATAGTGCCCATCCATGTATATTGCCAAATCCTTTAGGAACACACATTTATAATACATTATATAAATATTTGTGAGCATATCATAGTGCCCATGTATAACATGATATTTTGTGAGCCTACCCAATACATGTTAGGAAAAGGCAATGCAAGCAAGAAGTGAGAATGGAGACTTGTATATAACTAGAAGAGGGGCATACATAAGAATTTTTAGGGCATACATTAGAATATTTTAGAATTTCTAGTGTACTGTTGTAGGATTGCCACTATGCAAATAAGGCATTGACTTGATAGTCACAATCCCATCAGTATGATAAATTATGGGAGAAATCAGAAAAACATCCCTACACAAATATTAACTGATAAGTATGGTTTTGGTGTATCATTTGGAGAATAAAATCCTATAACAATATTTGTTATTATGACTCTTAAAGGGTCCTAGATGAGATCTAGGCACTTTTGGGCCCTTCAACTTTCAAGAAAAAGAAGCCATAAACAACAAGTGTGTGCACCCTAGAAAAGATGGAAAAGATCATAAAACATATTAGGTAAAATGGATAATCATATACAACATCACAACATCATTCATGGGAAAACTAAAAACCACTTACAACCATCAAAAGTAAGGGTTACAACAACAATGAGTGTAAAGTAAGGAGAGAGGAGTGGCCAGGAAAATGAATAATCAGGCCAATGCAGAGTGGAAAAGTGACCAGCTAGAAGTTTGGAAGAGGAGATTAATCAAGATTCCTTGAAAAAGGAACTCATGTCAAAGATGCTTTTTGATGGAAGTGACCAACATACCAATTCCGTATCACTTCTATCTGAAGTAAATGTAGATGAATGCGAAGATATGTTCTTTGAAGGAGATAGTCCATTAAAGGAGAACCTCTAGGCCATGTACAGACATATATTGGCATAAATTGCAGTTTTATATTTGATGCATATGCATAACAGACCATCTCAAGCTTGACAACGTTGAAAGGCCAAAGTACAATGGCCACAAGCATACATATGAAGCTTATGAAGCCTACCCAATTCATGTTAGGAAAAGGCAATGCAAGCAATAAGTGAGAATGGAGACTTGTATGTAACTAAAAGAGGGGCATACATTTGAATTTTTAGGGCTACCAAATGCACACACCTATTAACAAAACTCATTCTTGACAATCTTTTTCTTTAACAAGTTTTTTGCTTATAAGTCTTTCCAAGTTTTTTTGCTAGTATTTTGCTATGCTTATGCCAAATTTTTTTTCGGCCATGGTGCAGGTAGAACCAAACAGGTATTTGTCAGACTTGTCTTCCTCTAGAGAAGGGAGTTTGGGAAGGCTAGAGGAAAGTGAGACATCGAGTAGGTCTACAAGGGCTAGATCAACAAGATGTCAAAAGATCAGAAGAAAATTCAACAAACGCATGAAATTTTTTCTGAAAGGAGGGGGGTCATGTTCCTATGATGATGAGACAGTGGGAGACATCGACGTGCCCTTAAGGTACCAACACCTAGTGAAACAATGGGTGCCTAGTGATCTTCCTCAAGTAAACAATGATTTTTGTGTGAATGAGAGGATATATAGAATTGCATCGTCGTCATTGCATGGATTGGGGTTATGGATGACATAAAGGTTGGATACGATAGATGTACATAATTGCTAGAGTATGTTGGACCCTGTTACAAATACAGTTATTGGATGTGCTTGGTCCAATATACATGAAGTATGCATAGATATGGGCTATCAGTGAATTATATACAACTGAAAGACAAAGCTCAAAATATAGGAGCAATGTTGTACATGGACGGAAGGCCAAAAACAATTGGTAATATTGTGGGGTTTATAAACAGTACACAACCAGGTTCTACACTAAAGCAACCCAACTGCATATTCGAGTCACGTGAAGGAAACCATGTCTTTGTATGTGTAATTAAATCAATAGTTGCTGGCGAAGAACTATTTATTGATTACAATTTGAATCGTGTAGATACAAACACTGTTAGTATGGTTTTGGTACAACAAACAATTTAACCACCCTTTTATTAATTATTTTAACATCTATAGGAATTTTTCGTTAGAATATAATTGTAATTTTCTACTTTTCATGTTTCCTTACGTAACTTTTAGTATGTTTTTTATGTAGGGTTCTCTTAGGGGCACCTCCATCTCCGTAGATGTTTGTCGACCCGAGTCAAGGTAGTAGGTATACATCGATATTTCCAATGCAATATTAAATTTAGGATGGACATACATATACGTTGTTATGTATTTTCATTAGTATATTAGGTTTGTTTATATAATATTATCTATTTTCCATGCAGAGTGTTGATCAGAGAAGCCAATCAACTATTGATCAGCCGACTACAACATCGGGGCAACAGAAAAACATGAATGTAATTCTGCATTTCAAATAATTTGAAATCATAAACATGTATATCGTGACGCATAATGTTTATTTTGTTATGTATTCTTTCGTTTTTATGTTTTCGTTCATGATGGTAATGTTGTCTACCTTTTTTGCAGATTAACCGGGGAAAGTTCCTAGCTATTGATCAGATGATTGGAGCCTTGAGGAAACCAGTAAACCTAGATGCAATTCCACATTATAAATACTTAAAAAATGTACACATATAAAACATGTAGCATAGTGTTTATTTGTGTTCTGTATTTGTTAGCTTTTACGTATTGCATTCATTTCTCTACTTTTTTTGTAGGTGGTTGATCGAGGTAAATACACATCTGTTGATCAAACCACACCCTCGTCTAGGCATCAGCTAATCCTAGATGTAATCCCTAATATAATTATTTGTGCACACTATTGCTTCAAAGACTAAGCAATTTTTTATATATTTCAATTGCATATAGGGGATTCGGTTTATGAAATAGCGTCTTAAAACTCTTTACAGAATGAGGTCTCTCGGTTGATGAGAGATAGTGAAATTAGAGAGTCTGCATACCTGTTGAGGGTGCTACAAAAGACAAGGGAAAAACAAATGAAGAAATGATTCATCTAACATTGGTAGTTACACTAATAGAAGGGATCGAATAAAGGATTCAATTGTTATTACAGCAATGTAAAAAAGTGGACGTAAGTTATCAAATAATAATGTAAATTCATTTATAAAAACTTTATAATATTTGATTTTATATGCTATTGAACTTATAATACAATGGTTTGAATTTATAGCACGCTATGGATATTATCAGTGGTGGTTAAGGCAATTTTGGTCCTAGTGACCAAACCACTCCACGTACACCACATACTACTCCCATATTGTCCACTGAATAGTCGGGAACAAGCTTTGCGACACCCCGAGGGCAGCAGAGGGTGAAACCGATGTTGCCCCACCCACAACAGATGTTGCAGAAGAAGGGGTGGATGCAGGGTTAGATAGATATGTGGAAGCATTTCCTGGATCTTCTCATGTGAATAGAACTAGTTCAATAGTGTGTACATTTTTGGTGAATGAAGAACTGGTTCCAATAAAGATAGAGAGGATTCCATGTCATTATATATTGTTCAATTTAGTTTTTATAATTTGTGTCTAATATACCGATAATATTTTTTAATGTTGACTAATGATGGCATTAATGTTTTGAAGGAAATGATATATTTTATAAACATATGAATGATTTGGCCTTAGATATCTTCGGGTCCACCATTCGCACAATGTGGAACAACCAGCCAAAATCTTTAAAGGATGATCTGACTAATCACTTGGTTAGTATGTTCGGAAAAGATACCTTCGATACATTGAAGGTCATACAAAAGGCTGGAAAACATCTGAAGATTATCCGAGACCAGTATATGGTTCACCTAGAAAAGAACCCTAGGTATGAGTGCCCTCCAATGATTCCATCTATGGAGTGGAAAGCCCTAGTGGAATATGGAAAAGAGAAGGGCCCAAGAAAATCAGGAAAGATACCACCAGCTGGAATAGGGAGGTATGCAATACATTCCAAAATGTAGTGGTAAGCCTTATTATTACTAGTTTTTATATCAATTTTCGTACATAGAATAATGTATTTAAAAACTTAATTAGGCTCCCAAACACATCTAAGGCCACCAAGGAAAAAATTGAAAAAATTGGCCAACACAAGCTTGGGCCTGGTGGTTACTCCAACTTAGCGGCCCAATATGTAAGTATCGCAAAACCCAAATCTGCATCCAAATATCATACATATTATTATTATTTTTTTGTTTTGACAAAAAAAGTAAAATTAATGACATCATGCAAATATGAAGGCCGACCGGTTCAAAGAATTGCCTAGTGCGGATTACATGAAGCTTGGCTTCGAACAAGCATTTGACGCCGTTGTTGAACACTGGAGAAGCTTGTCTGGGTATACTGCCCAATCTTCTACTGATCCATCTGGTGCCCAAGTATGTAAAAGCTGTATAATTTATTAATGCTCATGCAATTTGTTCCTTATAAATAAATTAACATAAATTATTTATTCCTTTTTGTGTAGGAAAGTAATGGTCTCGTTCATGTTGAGGATGCACATGACCAACCAAACGAAGGTCATGCTTCTCATCCTGGTAATGAATTGATTAATGTGTTTCTTTTTTTTATAGACCATTGCAGATGATGAACATTAATTCTAATTCTACACAATTCAACTGTAGAGCATGTAGATGCAGATAACACGGAACATGTTGGGCCTATATGAGATAATGTTGAACATGTTGATGTGCCCATGGCAGGTAAAAACACACATTCATAATGTTTTTTTAAATTAATTACTCATATTTATCAAAATATAAATATATTAATGAACGATTTTGACATTATTGCAGAAATTCATCGCCCCTCGCCTTAATTTCAACCTTGCGAGCAGACTAGTAGGGATACCAATGATCAAATTCTGAAAGATGTAACTCTAACTAAATATTTAAAGGGAAGAAAAGTAAAAAGGAAGTGACTAAACAAATTTTGAGTAATTCTTATTTATAAAAAAAAAAAATTTACTAGTCTTTTCCTCTGTTTCATGTATGAATGTTTGAATAAATGCTTTAATGAATAGTTTACTGATTTTTTTTTTCTGCCATTGACTAAATGAATGAGTTAATGAATGGTTTTTTCAGCTGTTGAAAGATTGAATGGTTTAATGAATGATTTAAAGAATGATTTAATGAAATCATCTTTCAACTATTGAGTGAAATAATTTGCAGTAGATGCATTGTTATTTGCATTGTAGATGCATTATTATTTGGAATGTGAAATAGTGAAATAAATTGTTATTTTCAAGTATATGCATTGGGTTTGGGGATTTGAGAGTGATGTGATGGGGGGGAGGGGCCATAAGAGCTTCCACCTTCACGTGGTTGGTCCTGTTTAGTAGAGAATATTAAATTATTCTCGAAACAGAGAGGAGCTCAATGAATGGTAAGGAAGAATACATTAAAAAACATCTATTTCTATAATTTTAGTGTATAATTTTCACTATTGCTATTTGATTCCTCCATGGGAACTTGTTACAGATAGCATTGAGAAACATTTCCATAGTTAAGAGGAGAGGAATGGAATTTTGATTAGATCGATGGCCTTATATACATAGTATTTTTGGTTATCCATGTTTTATCAGGTGATCTATTCTTAACAATTAATTTACTTGAATAGTATTGTAATTTACATTGTAATAGAATTGTATTTATTTAGATTGGTTTTGTTATTTTCATAAAAAAACATAAATTTATTTTATGGGTCCTAACATGAAACTATTGCAACAGGACAAAAAATGAAGTATGTTGAATGATGTTTTGAAAGGTAAAGCATAAGAAGACAGTGTGAAGATCCACAAATCAAGGTATAATTATGTTTTCTTTTGTTTGATTGAGCTATGTATTGGGTATTTATGCATGTGCACACACATACATTTAGTTGATGATGATGATTACCATACATTGAGGTGAACTTTGTTCTATCTGATTTAAACAATTACCTTAAATAGTTTGATTTATCATGATAACTGGCCCCTTGGTAATACTTTACCAATTCCATATGGATAGGACAACAAAATTAAATGTAGGAATTTCATTATAAGAAATATGATAGGCATTTGAGTTTGATGGGAATATGAAAGGTCAAAAGACAGAAAAAGATAGATAGACTTGTAAGGAAAATGGTATCTGAAGCATTGTTTCCCTATTATTCCACATGAGTATATTGTTATTTGCCCCAGTTTATCTTTCTCCAGTTGTTTTGCAATTTGCTTCTTAATCTCATATCTTCTTCAACTTTCATGTTTGATTGTGCAGTGGAAAACCTATGTTTATATTTGTGCTTATCCCTATAGGTTGTGAGTTGGGCATGGTACACGTTGGTATTTTCAATTTCCATTATAAATTTTCACCCCAACATCACTGTGCACTTTATTACTCATAATTGCTAGTTTGTTACAAAATCTTCTTTATGCAAATCTTTTATTAGGCATTTATATCTTTCTGTATTGCTTCCAATTTATCACTGAGTTTAAAGTGGTCACTTAGAGCAAACATCTCAACTCTGGAATATAAAAGAAGAACATCTGCATTGATAATTATGGTAACAAAGTATTGAGATCTACTTGAAAAAATAAATATCTATTTGCTACTTTATTTCTGGAAGGCATTATTTGAATGCTCAAGTTATAAAAACTATTTATTTTTGTTGTTTTTAGGCAATATTCCAGTGGTATCCACAACCTGAAAAAGAGTATCAGTCATTTTCAATGATTTACAATGATAGATCACTAGATTTGGTATGACATCTTTTCGCTAAAGGAAACATTTTCACATTTGTTGGAAATAGTTTCAGAGGTTCTTTCCCAAGGAAATTTTTTTTTTATTGAAGAAATCCCATTTGCAGCCATGACTTTTAGTGGTGTTGATCCTAATCACTTCAAGGGTAAACATCAATATGTTCCTGTTACTCGAAAGGGTTACTGGAAGGTATGTAATAGAATCATGTTTAGTTTTCCAGGTTTAAGATTGACTGTATTTAAGGATAACACATGCATACCATGTTCTTTGTATGAGTCATAGTTACTAGTAGGTATGTCATGGGATTAATATACTCTAATAAATCGATTTTTTTATTTCCTTCAGTTTGACATGGGATACTTCCTCATTGATGATCAATCAATAGGTCAACATACAGTCCATCTTATTCAATTGGGCACATGATTTCTTCTTAAGGAATCTTATGAAAATATTGATGGCATTTTATGAACATTTAGTTGCAGGTTTCTGTGATGGAGGTTGTGTTTCTATTGCAGATTCTAGAACTTCTTTGTTAGCTGGTCCATCAGTAAAGCTTGCATACCTTTGATATTTTTGAAATTTCTTGTATAAGTTAGTGGTGTTTTCTAGGTCTGTGCACAATATGCTATTGCACAGGGATGTGGCACATCTGATGCTTGCATGTTATAGCACTGTGTGATCATTGTACTATTGCAATGTGTGATTTCCATGCATGATGAATATTTAAAATGATATGCATCTACCATTCTAGGTGAAAATTTTGATTTCCATGTACGTTCTTAAAAAACAACCCTTCCAACTTACCAAAAAACTCAATATAATGCTATAGAATCCAACTGGTTCATTTTGAGGGAAGTTTTTCTTCACAAAGAAAATTATGCAGATCATATTTCCAATGAGATAACCAATGTGATCCCATGGAAATGGATATTGGAACATGGGAAAGAAATAATTGACAAGCTGTGTATGCCATTTAACTTGAAGGATAAATGGAGTAATATGAAGAAGAGTAATTACTGAAGAATGTACATACATGGATGGATTTATTATGTCTATCTTGTACCCAATCTTCCTCTTTGGAGGAAAACTACTTGGAATCTCATGTGTAATATCAACATATCCTTCTAGCATTCTACTTAATTATACTAATACTTCCTTCATAGTGTCACATTTTTCAACATTATTGGACTTTATGCCATCTAAGACTCTTATTTGCACCATTTCATAACACTCCTTGGTATCCTTTATTGCATTTATGAAGTTGTTTGTAAATAACAAAAATTCTCTCTGGCCCGTATCTTTAATTGACAACTAAATTATTTTTCTATCCTTTATAATGTCCTAAATTCTTCTCAAGTGATTTATATATCCATTGGGCATCCACAAACTACTTATATTTTACATTTTAGTCCTTTGGATGACTTGGACTTGAGCATGCATTTTATTTATATGTTTGACAAAATGATTCTATATCATCACTCATTTGGACATGTTGAGTGAAAATCTATCATATCTAAAACACTAATTATATTATTTTGATGCATAAAATTCAATGATCACCGGCAGAGTGTGTTCTATAGAATGAAAGATATATATAGAAGCATACCATACTGATATGTCGTAAGAGTTGTCAGGTAAAGAACTATAAATGAAAACAGATTATCAACATTGTCTGACAGAAGAGTTGTATCACATTTGTTTGTCTGTGTTTGAAGTTTCAACCACGCTATCTCCACTTATGCTAATGTTTCTATCTACACAAATAATAGGTGTTTGGTATTGTTGTAAGTATAGACTAGCTTGAATATCCAAAGATTCATATATGCAAGGCAATTTTCTATGACATTCTATTATCACTTCGGATGTTTTGTAAGCAAGTAAAGATGTACTCGTGGTTTAAGTGAATCTTTGAGCTCAACAAGTGGACAATAATCAATATTTGTTTTGCATGAGGGAACAACTTGAGGCCACATTCAGAAGTAATAATGAAACAGTGATTCCTCATTCCTCTATTT
This sequence comes from Pseudotsuga menziesii, assembly GCA_001517045.1. Classification (NCBI taxonomy): domain Eukaryota; kingdom Viridiplantae; phylum Streptophyta; class Pinopsida; order Pinales; family Pinaceae; genus Pseudotsuga; species Pseudotsuga menziesii. Next base: position 365,036 of record LPNX010192503.1, on the reverse strand, counting down.
TATGTTGAACAAAAGTTTCATGCCAATACCATAGGTCTAGCTATGTCAAAGTTTCCAACAAAAGGCATCTATGATTTGTTGGAAGTGACTAATAGATTCAGTGCTAGGTGGTGAAACCATCTAAGAGCTTCATCGTTGAATGAATCGGGGGAAGTTTGGTAATATTGACGCAAACACTGGAGATGCCCAGATGGGTAATGGGGCTTATAGTCCTATTTTGTTTGATTGAATTCATAAGTTTCCACTTTCGAAGAATGGATCGCATGCCTTTCTGAACTAATATTTTATATTTTGTATTCAACATGTCTAGGTTGGGATACTGATCAATTTCTCACATATATTAGTGAAGCAACTTTGATCATGTTGACTGTTAGAATGTAAGCCTTTACATCGCTTCCTGAATGGAAACCTATCAATTTTGTTTTGTTAAATCTACCACCAGGCATCACTTTTCTGACGATGTTTTGACACTTTTGTTAAAGATCCAACACCTTTAGTCGAAGGTAAACCACACTTTTTATTGAACCTTTGACACCCTCCCCATCGAATATTCGACACTTTCAGGAAAAAACCGACGGTGTTGCCATGACTACGACACTTCATCCCATCAGAAGGCCGACCCTTCAAGTGTTAGTAGGTGTCAAATATTTGATGCTTTAAAAAAAAATAACTGACGGCATTGCCATGAATCCAACACTTTAGCCCATCGGAAGGTCAACCCTTCAAGTGTCGGTAGGCATCGGATATTCGACGGTTTGTGCAAGTTTTAGTGACATTTTGAAACAAATAACAATCAAATAGGAGACACCATGATTGCATTGGATCTTTGACCAACTTTGGTATCACATCGAATATTCAACGTTATTCCACCGACGACAAAAAAAAGTGCATGTGTCAAAGACGCGACAGAGAAGTGTCAAATTTGAGACATGCAAGGTGTCGGATTTTGGGTTGAATTTCTGTTGTGGAAGGTGATTGCATTGGTCAACACAAATATTTTTGTACCAACTCTAATGGCGCTTTTTCTCTGCATGAAACTCCAGAAATAATTTTCTCTCTATGATGCTTTCCCAATATGCAGCTCTCACATGAGCCTACTGGCTGCTCAATACAGGGAAACCCATTTACCATCTACTTATTCTGTAGAAAATATAAACCACCATAATGTAAATGGCCATGGCTCAAATTTCATAGCCATGATTGATCTAAACTCTTATTTTTATAAGCATTCAAAGAGTTAGTCAAATCATTTCTCATAATCAATGGAAACATTCTATTCCTTGTCATCTCTACTCTGGCTATCAACTGTTTACTTGGATATTTTTCATAAATAGTGCATACCTTGTTTTTAAAAAACACTCTGTATTCTTTCTCCAGCAATTGTCCAACACTTAATAAATTACACATTAAACAAATAACATAATAAACATCATGAATGGTTCTTCTTTCACCATTCTTTGCATATACAACAATCACACCTTTACCAAGAACCATATATCTTTTGAACTTTCCTTGGTGACATTACAAGTTACATAGGCTTCTCTTCATTTTCAGTTTCCTCTGTAATGTGTGTAGATAGTTTACTAGTATATGCTTTCTTCTTGCAACACTTGTTAGCAAAATGCCCAAATTTCTTACAATATAAACATTGAACTTTAGATCTGTCATGCCTTTGATTTCCTAGCTGCCATGTTCTGCTGCTACTCCCCTTTACACAAGGAGTATTTTGTTGTAACTTCTGTTCATATTCTAAATCATTTCTACTATCACTATGAACAACACTTTGTCCTTCTCTTCCTCTGTTAATAGCTCTTGCTCTACCTCCACCTCTAGTAACATGTAACTGATATTTAAAAGAATTTTCTAATGGAGTATCATCATACATGTTCATTCTTGATTCATGAGCAATCAACGAACCAGTCATATCATCAATGTGCATTTGACTGAGATCCTTAAACTCTTCAATTGGAAAAACCACTACTTCAAACTTCTTTGGAAAACATCTCAACAATTTTTTAATCACACGCTGATTTGAGAGGTCTTCACCATACTTCCATAACTAGTTTACAAAATTCATGACTTTTGTCATAAAAATATCAATAGTCTCATTGTCCTTCATCTTCAAGCTCTCAAAATCCCTTCTCAAATTTTGGAACTTAACATTCTTCACCTTGGTCACACCATGATATCAAGTTTCAAGAGTGTCCCAATATTTATTTAAAGATTAAACACTTGATATCTTTAGAAAAATGGATTCACTCAGGCCTTGTTGAATAAGACCAAGAGCTTTATTATCCTTCTTTTTATTTTCTTTGAACAGAACACGCTCGACATTTAACAGAGCCAACTCAGCAGCTTGATTAGTTGGTTCTGGATACGTAAGCATAAGAAAATCCCAAAGATCCTGAGCATGCAGGATAGTTCTCATCTTAATAAACCATGTATCATAATTTATTTTGGTCAACACAGGAATTTGTGGTTTCACTACACTGTTGTTAGTAGCCATTACAAATAAAATTACTCTTAGACAAGAAGGAAGAAATTAACCAAGCTTTGATACCATTATGGGGAAGGAATGGGAGTGCCTCTCTTAGCTTTAGCGACACTTTAAACTTAACTTACAAGTGAAATTACCATTTACAGCACTGTAACATCTGGCTGTTACAGCCGACAGAGCTCACATAACTCAAATAAACACCTACAAGGTTGTTGCAGCTGAATGTTACAGTGGAAAATACTCTACAGATGGTGTTGCAGCTGGCTATTATAGCTAACAACAATCTACACGACTTTTACAGGTGACAGTCATCTACAACACAGTAACACCTGAGTTGCAGCTGACTTTTTGACAACTTTCAGATAACCCCTGCATTCATAGACTTAACACAAGTATTCTACCAAATCAATAAATCACATTAACACAAAATAAACTTGGATTTATCATCAATCTTACTTCAAAAATAAATATGAGCTTACTAACTCAAAACAGAGTAAAACACAAAAATTATACAGTAAAATTCGAAGTTTCAAATCTGTCTCTATTTATCTATTTTTTGTCTGTTGTGTGTTGAATCACAATTACAATGCAAGTATTTATACTATTTCTAGCTAAGTTGGCCATTAAATTCTCATTGACCCTTCGTAATACAAAAAAATAACTCTAACAAAAATGAAAAACTGTGCTTCCTCCTCAGAAGTTTAGATACACTGGCTAACACGGTTCTATAGCATCAAAATGAGTTTTCACGTTTTAATAATCTGATATTTGTCAAATAGTGTGATGATGAGGCAGTTTGGCAGCTCTTTTGAAATTTAGAAGTTATTATACTGGGTGGTGATGCCTTTTCAAAACTCTAGCAGTTAGTGATCTAAACAGTGTTGCCTCTTTAGCGTTTTAGCAGGCTGGGTGGTGGAGTAATTAACTGATTCCAACAAAAGATTCAAATATGATAACTAATAATAGTATAAATTGGAAGTTGTTGTATTCAATTAGTCTATGATAATGAAGAGAATCCTTGCGATAAGGCTACAAAATGTCTTGAAAATGTTTTTTGCAAAAGAGCGATTGGGAAAAGGGAAGTAAATCACATTAGATGAGCTGTAGAATTGTACCCATATTTATTGACTAAATATGATAAACAGATTCACTAATTTTGGTGGACATAGCCCTAGGTAGTTTTTAGCGCTGTGATTGAGCCCATAGGTTGGACGGAAAATGGTTCTCTTCCGGGAAACAACCGAACCGCTTTAGACTACTCCCTTGGCCCTGCGTAGTCAGAGATGGATCTCTCGCTCGTTTTCATGTTTAATTCATGTAGGATATTTGATCAAGAATGGTCAAGAGGCCAAACTCCTGAATGGGGCAGCTGCGTTAATGTAAGATGTAGGTGGGACTATCAGAGTAAGGAATCATTGGGCAATGGAGTCGAAAGTCTGGGTAGGGAACATATTGCAGGGGGTAAAGAATGGCGTAAATTTACAAATAGAGGCAGGATTTCTGTCGATATTGCAATCAGGAGATATTCAGTGGGTGATCAATAGATGAGAGGGAATAGTCCATCACACAGAGCACCAACAAGATGAATTCTATGTAACTTTAGAAGAAAAATTAAATGCATATCTGAAACAACAAATGGAGCATAGCATGTATGAATTCCAAACTGTTATACACTCATTTTAGACATGAAAGAAATTAACAAACTTGAATGAAAACGAGATGAACATTTCACGTAAAGAGATTACATATTGAAAGAAGCAACAACACAGGAATCTCTGTCTTGAAAGACAATACTTCCTCTGCAAATTTATTCATAACACATAAATCAGAGACTAATTACAATGGAGAGCCTTGGCCCTTGGAAGTTTCCCCACCAACCCCTATCTCCCTTTATCAGTAGTGTATTTATACTATTTCGACACTGAGACTATTCTTTGAAACCAACCTAAAAACTGTTTCCAGTCGCAATCAAATAGTAACAGTCTAGAGAGTGGAACAATCACCACAATTTACAAATGTGAATAAACATCATGGAGTTGTAGTGCGTGGTAACACAAAATGACAACGTAGAGTTTTCTTTATCATGGTACGTGAAAGTGATTCCTATGTTTCCTGCTAGAGATTAGTTTCCAACTCAGACCATTTCAGACATACCTTTTTCCTCCTTTGACCAGCCTTCTTCTTTCAAACCATGTTGCTCAAATGATGACAAGAAGACCTGCGCCCTAATTCCCGATCATTTTCCTGGCCCTTCTTTCGTCTGGTAACACGGTTATAGGAGGGGACTGGGAAAAGGGTGGCCATGCACTTGATGATGATAAATTTCTTACGAAGCTTATCATCCTTGTACTGCTCTCTCCCCTCCCACGATCATTGGACATGACCTTTTCCTTAGGCCTATCACAAATGGCATCGAGGGAATCGACCAATCTACCAGGAGGAAGATCATGCATGGGAACGTCTTTTCTACTGTCAGCTTTGTGCAAGATTTGAAACTTGTATCCTTGAGGCCTCCTCAGCCCTCCATTGATTTGGGGAACCTTTCACATCCATCGTCCACATTTCTTTACTTCTGACTCCAACTTCTCTTCTCTTAATGATACAACGAGCAACTTTATATCGTGGTGTTCTTACTCGTTGATTTAGATTGACCTTCCCATGCAACCATCAATCTAAGTGGGTCCTATCACCTCTTCATGAATTAGGATCCTAATGTTGTCTACGCTAGTTCAGATTGCAAAAAGAGCCATAGCCGTAGATCTACCTCTGCTCTTGTCGTGATCATTGATTCTTTGCAGCTGGTATCACTTTTTGTTATTTGGAATCGCGACTTCCTCAATACAATTTTTGCTTGGCTGGGACCATAGATCCACTTCTTATTTCATCCCTGTCGTCAAATACTTCCACCTTTTAACATGTTTCACGATTTGGGAAAGTTCCTTCTATCGAGCATGTTTGCTCAGCGAAACCGCTTTGGGCCGTCGATCAGGCTTCGCTTTGATCTTGGACTTTCATTTTTTTCCAATTTTAATAGACTTTGTGAATGCCAAAATTTGACCATTCTCACACATCTTTTGGCTAAAAACACACTCTATCATCGCTCCTCTTCCTTGTGCTCCCAGATCATTGGTCTATGATGCCTTTCTCTACCATTGTCGTAGCTGCAAGTCTTCACCTCTGGCGGAATCTACCACTGTAGATTGAGCTATTATTCCTTATCTAACGGTCTTAGAACATGGAAAATGTGGCTTTGATAATCTGAAGGGCGCTCACGTAATTTTCAAATGAATAGGACCCTTTTCGAGCTCTTTCATGACCATAAATCAACTGTTGCAAACAGAGTGCTAACGACTGGCTCCATGAGGGATTCTATCCTCCCATCGAGGAAACAAAGAACCCCCATAGAATAAGTTCCAAATCCATTGGGTCATCCACAATATTTCCTTCGAAGCATCCATTCTTCTCTTAGCTACTGCTTTAGCGAAGTTATGTCACTCTGTAAACCATGCTCTTGGCCATATTCTGAAACTGAGAACAGTTGTGACTGCAAACCTGTGCTTACAACTGAAAATGAAAACAAACTAAAATATAAATGAAGGAAATGCTTGATGATTATTGATCTTATTTTTTCCTACCTACTCTACCTAACTTAGTGCGCAAGTCCGATTAAGTGAAATCAGACTTCCAATGAAGCCATTCAAGCAACTTGCCTAATGGGTTTGTTCTCCCTTTGTGCTTGATGAACATGAATGAAATATAAAATGGAAAAAGGATATAACAAATAAACTAATATTTATTGTAGATATGTGACCAGTCATTATCATTACCCTACCTTTCCATGTATTCTGCTATGGGGTCATAAAAAACACGGCAACCTCCAGTATATTTTGTCATCTGGTCATGGGAAAGTTGTCCAGGACTCCCTTCCTCTGGTGATCTGCTAGGCCGATACTTGGAATATCCTAGAAAAGGTCCCACAGAATCTTTCTCCAATGAAACATCCATCCTTTTGCTCAAAATTTATGAAACTAGAGCTTCACTTTCTTCATGTGTCTCAGCATGAACATCCTTCTTTTCTTTAACAGAACCGAGTAGGCATCTTCCTCCTTTATGGGGTGATATTCCTGAAGGTATAAAATTAAAAAATGTATTTATTTGAGGGCTAATGCCTCCTTCTTCGTGACTCAACACCTCATCAAAAATTCCCGACGTATCAATAAACAGAGAGGTATTGCATGACTGTTCCTCTTTATCATCTTCTCTTCCGCATAAGTTTATAGAATGCACCATACCCTCTAACTTTCTTTTCTTCTTAGAGGCTTTAATCATGTGTCATATTAATTCAAAAGAAGAATAACATAAGGGTAGGCTATCACCTCCAACATATTTACCATCCTTTCTTGTCTCAACCTTCTGACTTTGGATTGCAGCTTGATTTTCTCCATTAGCAGAACTTGGTTATTGTTACGGAGAGAAATTCCTATGGCTTGGGGTACCACAACAGACAACTTGACTCCAGAAATCAATCCTTTCCAATATTCAATAGAAATCAAATATCTAACACCAAAGGATCAGACCTTGTAACTTATTCCGGACGGTTGAAGTAGATCCCTGTTGAGCTTTCCAACTTCAGCTTGAATTGATAAATCACTTCCTCAACAACAAGTAAACAAGAAAAGCATACTATATATATGGGTGTTATATCTATTCTAGCATATATAATCAACAATGTATAAGCATTTGAAATCATCCATGGATAAAATATTCATTCAAACATACATTATTGGACATGAAAAGATATTTCTATTAATATAAAATCAGAGATTACAATGAATACAACCTCTTTCGGCACGTCTACGAATTGAAGAAACTGAATCCCCCACTTGGGCCTCCACCATCTCAATCCTCCATCTCTCGATAGCAAGCTCACAAGCAAAAGGAAAGCTTGGGAAGAACACCAAAGTGCTCCAAGGGATGAAGGGATGCAGATTCAAGCACAAGTTTCGGCAATAATGGACTATAGTTTCTTTGCTCTCAATTCTCTAATATGCCTTCAATGTACCAAAGAGTTCCTTATAAATATTTTCAAAGGGGTAATGAAAGGTCAAATTCAAGCGATCTCAAGGAATATGGAAGGCCAGGAGCCAAGTGAGTCAGATCCATGTCAAGAAAAACTCCAAAAGGATTTGGATTATGCACACATCCTGATGTACGTGGTTTTAGGGGTCAAACCCGTGTATATACACGATTAGAGGTTTAAAAGTCACGTGTATGAATTTTCACATGTTTTTAGGGATGGTCAAGGAAACATCAAAGGACAAAAAATGGTCCAAGGAGTCTAAGGATTCTACAGAGGGATAGGGGAAGGTCATACAAGTGTGATTCACCTGGAGTGGTAAAATCAGCTATAACAGATGCCCACTAATGTGTGAGGTTAGAGGGGTCATACGATGGCCAAAATACATTATAATTCCATCCCAGAAGTGAAGTGATGAAGGATCCCAAATGGAAGACCAACCACCCAATCAACATACTACAATGATACAACTCTGCACATATTGCAAATACATATAGCAGTCCTGGATACATAAGTGTACAATGCCCATGAATAGGCATGATACAAGATATCACATATGTGGTCATCACCATGTACAATATACATAGATCAGAATCTCCATGATGAAGATATACAAAGGACCATGATATCCATAATAGTTGAAGATATACAATAGATCAAAATCTCCATAATAGCTGGAAATGTCTGACATATACTGGAATCAAGTCACGAGAGTTGAAATCTCATGACCACTAGCACGATCAAGGAGGTAGCATATAAGAGATTCCACCAATATGGAAGTTCTTCTACACAAACTGCTACGAGTACATGTCCTAATATGTGAATAGAGGTGTGGAGGTCAAAGATAGTAGTCCATCATCTGATTACTGGTCATTGATGTATACCATTAACAGATGCGAGATCACCCACCGATAATGAAAATGGGAATCAAGGTACTAGAGTGCAAACTAACAAGTGTGAATAAATGTGTTGAGGTCGAACACTTGAGAGGATCCATCGATCAAGGGACATTGATGTATTCCCAAAGACTATCGATGGCGAGAGAACCTACCATTGATGACTGCAAGTCTCAAGGCACTAAAAAATGACTCTAGATTCCAATCCCATAATAAATCATCTGAAGTTGATGGGATGAAATCTGCTGGAAGGAGGGCATTAAGGAATTCCCCATCATCCAACATGAGGTACTCAACAAAGCTGTATAATGTGGAAGGACTCGATCATAAGGTGCACAATCCAGTAACTGTACTGAGAATGGCTGACATGCAAAGTCAAGATAACTGAGGAGTAGCCGACTCAGGTTTCAACTTCCTTCGAACAAGAACATAACGATGAATGGTGACTAAATAAAGGCAGCATAGACTTGATATACAAAACTGGGACATCTCTGCGATACAGGAGGCATAGACAGAGGCTCCATGGGGACTGGAAGCTTAACCAGTCAATGAAGATAAACTCAAATAAACGAGTACAGCTCCTAAATTCAAACTATAAACCAAACCAACGGATGTGATATACAGTTCTCTGTTCAAAGGCAACATGACTCAACAGCTGCCAAAGATAAAATATTTCCTTGTCTGGATTTTTGGTTTTTTGATTTTTTTGGACATTTTCAAATATTTAAAAATCTTGAAAAAGAATAAAACTGCTTTATAGTTACAGACTAGGAGGAGACGAGTGTCATATAGGCAAACAAACTAGTTCCAAGCAGTGGAACATACCTATGCTCAATGCAAGGATACATGTGTAGGATAGCGACACTTGGGGGAAAATCCCCTCCCGGTAAAAATAGGGAATCAAGCTGTAAAGGATATATAAAATGGATTTGCATGGCTAGACATGAGACAAGCTCGAGCTATATGGCTGAAACTCAATGTCAGGGAAGCTAGCATAAAGCTCAATAAGGCAGGAAAAGCTCATGATAATGCAATTACAACTTGACATAAGGGAGTCCTAAGGGAAATAGGCCAGCAAAAGATCAATAGGAGTATCAAGCTCTTGCGAAATGTCATGGCAATACTATACAACGGACTCTCACACCCTAAGGGACAAAATGTCAACATGGGCACCAAATGAAAATAAGGTGCTAACTAGGGTACCCATGTAAGGTCAAGCTCTACCACTCATATCATGCCACTTCTAAAACAACAAAAAGGTTTTGTGACATAATAGAGTGGGTTCATACCTAAGGCTATAATGAAATGGTCATAAGGTCATGCAAAATGCAAATGGTGGTGAAACCTAACCTATATGCCAGTTTAGACATGATACCTGAGATCGGCATGAACAGGTCAATCCAATAGCTAAAATGGCACTCAAAAAGGTCTCCTACATCATAAATTAGTCCAAAAACAGTTCAAAAGGATTAGAAATGGTCCAAACTATAGGAAAGGGGGTAAAAATTTTCAAAAATTTTAAAAATTTCTATAAATAATACAAAATTCAAAACATTATAAAACATTTGAAATTTTTACCCATTTGAGCTCAGATTTTCAACAGTGAATTCCAGGAGATCTAGCCGGGGGAATCCACTACCGTTTCTTCCAAGTACTTACCCATGCTCTACTCTTCCATTTTGATGCAATTTTTATAAAATTCCATGGTGATTTTAGATTTCTAGTACCATCCTGCACAAAAAATTGGAATTTTACCCATTAGAATACTTAAAAAACCTTATGCACAGCCGCATACGCGATTGTTTTCCAAACAGCCTCGTATGTACATGACTGTGAGGGCATTTTCCGCGTATATCCAGCCCCGTACGCAGAAAAACCCTCAATTTCCACATGGGCTGCAGTGCCTATTTTGGCCCTCTGCAGACTCCTTAGACCCCTTGGACCATTTTTTCTTCTTTGATGTTTCCTTGACCATCCCTAAAAACATGTGAAAATTAATACACATGACTTTTAAACCTCTAATTGCGTATATACGCAGGTTTGACCCCTAAAACCGCGTACAGCGAGATGTGTGCATAATCCAAATCCTTTTGGAGTTTTCCTTGACATGGATCTGAATCACTTGACTCCTGGCCTTCCATATGCCTTGAGATCGCTCGGATTCAACCTTTCATTACCCCTTTGAAAAGCTATATAAGGAACTCTTTGGTACATTGAAGGCAAACGAGATAATTGAGAGCAAAGAAACTATAGTCCATTGTTGCTGGAACTTGTGCTTGAGTCTGCATCCCTTTGTCCCTTGGAGCACTTTTGTGTTCTTCCCAAGCTTGCCTTTTGCTTGTGAGCTTGCTATCGAGAGATGGAGGATTGAGGTGGTGGAGGCGCAAGTGGGGCATTCAGTTTCTCCGATTCACAGACATGCCAACAAAGGTTGTATTCATTGTAATCTCTGATTTTATATTAATAGAAATATCTTTTCTTGTCCAATAATGTATGTTTGAATGAATATTTTATCCATGGATGATTTCAAATTCTTATACATTGTTGATTATATATGCTAGAATAGATCTAACACCCATATATATAGTATGCGTGTCTTGTTTACTTGTTGTTGAGAAAGTGATTTATCAATTCAAGCTAAAGTTGGAAAGCTCAACAGGGATCTACTTCAACCATCCGGAATAAGGTACGAGGTTTGATCCTTTGGTGTTAGATATTTGATTTCTATTGCATATTGGAAAGGATTGATTTTTGGAGTCAAGCTATCTGTTGTGGTACCCCAAGCCATAAGAATTTCTCTCTGTAACAGAATTGGTGACTCCGCTGGGGACAGGGGAAGGCCATACAAGTGTGATTCACCTGGAGTGGTAAAATCAGCTATAATAGTTATATAACTAGTTCTTTAGTTATAGCCTCCAGATACTCCTCCTCATACTCATCGTACACATGTACACCGAAATCCCTTCTAAAATTGTCATTAACGGACCCGGTGTTGAGTAGATTGCAACCTTTAGAAAATAAGCCTACAAAACCATCTATTTCTATATCAGGCTGGTCATCTTCCTGTCTAGGAAGCGAAAGATTTAGCTGAACAGGGACTGTCCCCATCTATTTGTAGGGCCCAACCAATTTTAAAGTATCTTTTATTTCACCACTATTGTCTTGTTCGAACAATCTTTGGGATCTTTTATGTTAGTTTTTCAACATTTAAGCTAGCATTATGATAAGATCTTTTCACTGAGAGAATAACAAGCACATCAATCACATAAGCACAATACAAGAGACAAGAGACACAAATATTTTAGGAGGGGAAACCATAAATGGAGAAAACCCCTCAACTTCCTCTAAGATAGTATCACCACAAGATGTGATCCCCAAAACATTAAGATGACCTCCCAACACAACAACAGTGTTCTGTCTTCTGTCAAGCCAAAGTATTTCCTTCTCCAAAGGTGCGCCACACTTGAGAGAGCAAGTGATGTATTCCACAAGTGATAAATAGAGAGGCTCTCACTCTCTATTTATATTCTTCCGTTGACTTGAAGTGCAGTCAACCATGTAGGCTTAACTTACAATTACTTACTCGAGCCTACACCTTAATTAGTTTATAATAACCCAAGTGCCCCAAAATTGTGGGGACTTAACTAATGACTCGATATGACTTATTTACATTATTAATCCTCCCAATCGGAACATTGAGGTAAGACAATATGACTCAAATACATAATAGAAACATACCGAAATAAACATCGGGTTACAATATATAAAATACATATAAGAATACATTCCGAATTTACATATACATCAACACTCCCTCTTAACTAGGAAGGTATTCTTTCGACACAATTTTCAGCACTGGTCTTCTTCTCTGTATCACTGGATCATGTTCATCTTCAAGTCATCTCTGTCATTAAGTCTTCTTTGTCTTCAATTCATCTTCATCTTCAAGTCATCTGGATCTGGATCATCTCTCGATCTGGATCATCATAGGACATCATCACAGGATCTAGATCATCACTCGATCTGGATCATCATAGGACATCATCACAGGATCTAGATCATCACTCGATCTGGATCATCATCACTGAATCTAGATCATCACTCGATCTTGATCATCATCACTGGAATGGATCTGGATCATCACTCGATCTGGATCATCACTGCTGGATCTGGATCATCACTTGATCTGGATATCTCGGAGTCATCATAACTGGATCTGGATCATAGCTCGATTTGGATCTCCTCTGGTAATCATCATGTGTGTACTATCTCGTCATAGGAAGTTCTACAGAGCCAGCCCTTTTTCATGCTGGTTGTAGGCCTACTCTCATGTAGGTCTTCGCCCAGCACTTATATCTGACCTGCTCGTCAGAAAGGCATGCCCAGCACTCACATCTGATCATGTAGTAAACTACAATCACATCAGAAAGGCCCAGCACTCACATTCACCAGCATGGTAGGCACATCAACTACCATCTGTGAAATGGCTCAGCACTTACATCTGACCTACTCGTCAAAAAGGCACATCCATCCAGACAGGAACACATCCTATCACGGTGATGGAAGAATCCCATCCAGACAAGAACACATCCTATCACAGTGATGAGAGATTTCAGCACTTACATCTGACCTACTCATCAGAAAGGCACATCCATCTAGACAAGAACTCATCCTATCACAGTGATGGAAGACTCTCACCCAGGCCAGAGCCCCTCCTACCACAGTGGTGAAAGATTTGTGCACTCACATCTGACCTGGTAGGAACTGAATCCTACACCCTCATCAGAATGGCCCCCAGTCCCTGACTGAGCTACCTGGTAACTGACCAGGCGCCTCCACTCTCCCGGAGAGTGGCAATTTCCCTTACATCTGTCCTACTCGACAGAATGGCCAGCACTCACATCTGTCATGGGAGGAAATTAATCCTTTAGCCATGACCAGAATGGCTCAGCCCTTACATCTAACCTACTCGTTAGAATGGCTCTCTCAGTCCCTGACTGAGTGTTCCTGGTAACTGACCAGGTGCCTCCATTCTCAGAATGGAAATCAGCACTCATATCTGACATGGAAGGAACTAAATCCTCTCACCATGACAGAATGGCTCAGCCCTTACATCCGACCTTCTCGTCAGAATGGCTTTGGATCTCTAGCACTCATATCTAACATGGAAGGAACTGAATCCTCTCACCATGACAGAAAGGCTCAGCCCTTACATCTGACCTGCTCGTCAGAATGGATTTGGGACTCATCACTATCTCTGGGAGGAAGCCTCGATCTGGAGAACACCAAGTATCTCTCTGAAGTACTCTAACTTCATCCTAGCCAATGGCTTCATCAATACATCAGCTATCTGTTCCTCCGTCGCAACATACAGGAGCTTCACTGCTCTTCTCTGCACCATATCCCTGATATAGTGATATTTGATCTCGATATGCTTCGACCTGTCATGGAACACTGGATTCTCTGACAACTTCACACAACTCTGGTTGTCACAATGTATACAAGTAGCATCTAACTGGAGATCAAATATATCAAACAGTAGCTTCCACAGCCATACTGCCTCACAACTAGCTGAACAAGCTGTGACATACTCTGCTTCAGCTGTACTCAGTGCCACATAGGATTGCTTCCTGCTAAACCAAGAGATCACACCTGATCCCATATTGAAGCAACATCCTGAAGTACTCTTCCTATCGATGGCACTACCTTCCCAATCTGAATCAACATAACCCTCCAGGTTAATCTTCTGATTCACATCGTACTTGAGCCCATAATCAATTGTACCCTTCAGGTACCTCAGAATATGCTTTGCAGCAATCAAGTGAACACTTCTCAGATCTGTCAAGTACTGGCTCAAGGTGTTCACAGCAAAGCAAATGTCTAGTCTCGTGTTCGTCAGGTACATCAATGACCCAATCATCTGACGATACATCATAGCATCAACCGTCTCTGAAGAAGCATCACTCAATAGATTCAGGTTCGATGCCATAGGTGTAGCCATGCAGTCCATCATCTTGAACCTCTTCAGGATCTCTACTGCATACTTCCCTTGTCCAAGGAAGATTCCATCTGTATTCTGCCACACCACCATACCTAGAACAATAGTGCATCAACACATAACAGGAGCATCACTGGTCTTCCACCTTCAACCTTGGATCAAAGGTTGGAATCCACTTTACTCTCAGTAAAGCCTAGAATCATCAGTAATCTGCCCATCCTATCGTACCATGTCGAACCTCAGGATCTTCTGCAATCACTCCCTCTGAAGCGGAGCATCATACGCCCTCTGTCTTTTGTACTCTATGCACTGAAACATTCTGTACTGGAGTGACAAGTAGTATCCATCTAGGATCACTGGATACTAAGATCCTCTATCTTGAACTTCTTCAAAAGTTCATCTTGCACCCATCTGTGAGCTTGTCATCCTCTATCAACCTTGTAGCAAAGGTTAAGATATTCTTCAAGCTCATCATGTATGTGTTATCCCATGATGTTTCCATCTACTGCATGATGGAACTATGAACTTTTCTTCAGGTCTCGATATTGCGCTCTGACATCATTCTTCTAGAACTGGTCTTCCCTTTCTTCTTGGTGGCTGGAAGGTTCTACATCAATGATGTCACTACACTCGTCATATTGTTCTTCATTTTGAAATGTCGTCACTTGCTCTTCGGAACAAGTCTTCATTCTTCTTTGCTTGTAGGCGATTATGTATGCGGTCTATCCTACAAGTCAAATGCAATTGTATGGTTAGAAACATTTCATGAGGAATATTTATACTAGAAAATACTTATGCATAACTATATGATCATGCAACTAATTTAGCCAATACAACATTCATCCATATCTCACTTAAACTTTCTATATGCCTTCCATCTCTACCAGGACAACATTGGGATTGTGCACTAATCCAATATGTCAGCAAAGAGGTTTCATTCTAGATAAGTAGCAATGGAGAATTTGTATAGCACCATGAGCTACTTACCCATATGCATATTAGTAGTATACTGTCATTAATGCAAACATCCTATCATGCATAATACAATAACTGAATATAAACAAATGCATAACAAAAAACTATCATGAAATGACAATTGAATACTTATCTTTATTTGTTTCGTGGGTATACTCCTTCTTGAGTCTTCAGCTTCATCGTCTTCTTCATATATGATAGCATCGTTTCTTATCCAAATGCTGAGGTGGATAAGAAGTTCTTCAGGAGTTGAGTTTTTCATATTCCTCATTTCTTGAGGGATATTCTTTGGATGGTGAGAGCCGGATCTTCAAATTGCTCCCATCTTCTCTTCTCTTCTTATGATTCGAGCTTCTTCCTTTTTTACGGAGTCTGCTGAAAGTAATCACTTCCTTCTAGAACACATTCCTTGAATGAATGAATTCCACGATCCTGGGAGGCCATTCAAGGTGGCCATCACCACTTCTGCATTCTTCACCACTTCAAGTTGTTCTTGATTTGAGAGAATCTTATGACTTCATGGTCTCTGCATTCTGGATCTTCACATTCTTCAACTAGTTTCTTTAGGTCATATTCTGATTTTGTTCTTTCCTTCAAATAGCTTGAAATTCAGAAAGACCTTCAACATCTTTGCTTGCAATAGGTAGTGCTCTGTAATGCACATGTGCAAGCCTTCTATGCCAAAGCTCATTTGGCTCTACTATGTCATGGATCACGGCTTGTTCTGGATGGCCCTTCAAATTGTACAAGCCTCCTTCTTGTTCTCCAATCACTACCGCATCATCAATTTTCTTTCCTTTTGGCCACATGATGACTTGACCATCGATGAATGCAACCCGCATTCCTTTTGCATCCAAGGCTGAAATGGATAGAAGGTTCTTCTTTAGTCCCAGCACAAACAATACTTCTTTCATTGTTAGAGACTTACCAGAGTCTAGTTTGTATGAAGATTCCCCACTACCTTTTATTGGATATTGGTAGTCATCTCTTAGTTGCACCTTGTGAGGTGATTCATGTTCTGAGAGTCTTACAAAGGATTCCTTGAATCCTGTCATATGTTTGGAAGCCCCACTGCCTATAAGCCAATTATCACTTCCATGATTAATGTTACCTGTGAGAGATGATATCAGAACATATTCATCCTTGCTTGAAGAATCTTCACTTTCATATCTGGATCTCTTTCTGGATGGTTCATCATCCTCTGCAGCATGAGCATGATGTCTTCTTTGGCCTCGTCTCCCTATGAAACTTGAACCTATATACTCATGTAGGTGTCCAATCCAGAGTGATAAAATACTTTTATGCTTGGAATTTGTCAACTTCACCAAGCTTATCATCAAGCTGATGTGATAGATCACTTTGAAATGAGAACCTCAAATGGAAATAGCAAAGGATTAGATCTTACCGATTTGAGGTGTCCGTCCTTGTCCCAGAGTTTGTTGATCTAGGGTTTGTCACAGAAACCCTAATTTCCAAAACTTGGAATATTTTAGATCTGATTGGATGAACAGATATATCTCTTCAAATGGAGCTGTCCAATGTACTCCTTTTCTGAAAACAGTGGAGGGAAGCTCCTGAAACAGGAAGCCCTAATTTTCTGATTTCTTCTGCAGAAATTCCTGTTACTGTTTCTGTGATATCTCTGAAATTACTAATCCTTTTTGTCTGTAATTTCTCAATGAGGTAACCTCACATGTTCCTGATCCAAAACCATAGGTATCATTAGAATTGGTTTCACCATTTGGGATTTATGATCCTTTTCCAAAGGTGACCTGTTACAGGACTGTTCAAAACAATGAAGTTGTATGGAATGCCACGTGTCACTGGTTCATCTTCTAAGTCTGAACTTCAGACCACTGAAAGTACAGTCCATGAACTTTCTAGAAAATCTTCCGTAATTCCAATTGGACCTCTGTAGCCCAAGATATTGTAGATATCCCCAGGTGACCTGTTTATGGATGATTTCTAGAAGAGGATGGAACCCTAACTTGGAGAGATCATATCTCCCCGAATATAGCGAATCATAGGATGACCGTTGGAAACAGTGTTCATCAGGATTCTATCTTTGGCCCCTGTAATTTTTAGCTTCTGAGACTTCGTCAATCGCAGAATATAGCGACTGTCCCAAAACTTAGCAGTTTTAGTATTTAGGGTTTCTCCTAGCTCAGGGTCAAACTAGGGTTTGACTTTCCCAGAGAATTACCCAGCCAAATTTCTTGATCCAGGTATCTAAAATTCGGTTTTTATGAGGAGAAAAATCCTATGCTGGTCTCACTCAAAAATTCCTCTTCTATAGAAAGCCCTAATTTCCACATCGAAACTGAAAATGCTTAAAATTGAATTCCGCATCGACAGAAAGATGCACCCTTCAAAGGAGAGTCATCCTAGCATACTTTTGCTGAAAATATATGGAGGAAGATCCACAAACTAGGAATCCCTAGTTCCTGTAGCTGCACAATGTTTTCTTCTCAGGTCAGCTCTGATACCATGTTAGTTTTTCAACATTTAAGCTAGCATTATGATAAGATCTTTTCACTGAGAGAATAACAAGCACATCACAAGAGACAAGAGACACAAAGATTTTAGGAGGGGAAACCATAAATGGAGAAAACCCCTCAACTTCCTCTAAGATAGTATCACCACAAGATGTGATCCCCAAAATAGTAAGATGACCTCCCAACACAACAGCAGCCTTCTGTCTTCTATCAAGCCAAAGTATTTCCTTCTCCAAAGGTGCGCCACACTTGAGAGAGCAAGTGATGTATTCCACAAGTGATAAATAGAGAGACTCTCACTCTCTATTTATATTCTTCCGTTGACTTGAAGTGCACTCAACCATGTAGGCTTAACTTACAATTACTTACTCGATCCTACACCTTAATTAGTGTATAATAACCCAAGTGCCCCGAAACTGTGGGGACTTACCTAATGACTTGATATGACTTATTTACATTATTAATCCTCCCGATCGGAACATCGGGGTAAGACAATATGACTCAAATACATAATAGAAACATCCCGGAATAAACATCGGGTTACAATATATAAAATACATATAAGAATACATTCCGAAGTTACATATACATCAACATTTTAAGGTTTTTCTCAACCTCCAAACAATCAGTAAACATATGCTGTAGAGTGGCTGATTTTATTTCCAAAAGAAGCAAGGACAACTCAGGGGAAAATGTGGTTGCATAATATATATTAGAAGCATTCTCAAGGGGTTGGACCTCCTTGGGCATGTTATAATAAAATATTTCCATGGCCTCACCCTCATGCCTCTTCAGCGAATAAAATTATGAAATTATTTGATCCAGTGGCCTTCTCCTACCCCAAAAATTTAAAAAGGTGTAAGAAAACTCTTCCCAGGTATTGATGGACTTAGGCTGCAAGTGTTTGAACCATTCTTTAGCATTTCCTTACAAAGACTGGGAAAAATTCCTCATGCAAACATCATCATGTTCTATGTCAAAAAGTTAGAAAAATGTTCAAAGGGTTGTAAATGTTTCTCAGCAGTGAAGTCTTTGGATTCTCCATCAAATTTGGGGAGGTATTGGTAATGTTTCACAAGAAAATTATGGAGGATAGGAGGCAATTGTAATGGCTTGTACCAGTCCTAAAGACTGGGAGAGACCAGGTTAGGCACAATAGATATGCTATTAAACGAGGTTTCATGAGGTTCACATGGGTGACCTTTAACGTCATGAGATTTGGGAGAAAAATATTGGTCAAAATCAAATGTACAAGACGATGCAATGATTTTGGTTCATTAAGAAGGATAAACAGGAATATATTCATAGCTCTGTTCCGAACGAATTGAACCATAGAAATATGTTTTGATAAATTTAGGAAAGGATAGGAACAAACTTACAGAACAAGACAAGGCATCTTGGAATAAATGTAAACTCAAGTATCTTAGCCTTTCACCATGCATTTTTGGGCCTTACAAGGAGTCCATTCTCCCTGGTGGAGCCTGTCAGTTTTTCTGATAATTTTATTTCTGGGTCATACCACCAGCGGAGTTGCTGAAGTCTGAATCCTTCAAGAGTGGAGTCGCCAGGTGAAAAGTGCTCAACCTTCATGATGTCTGATCATTGTTCACCATCAACAACCAAATATAAAACTATGTCATTCTTCCCAGGGATGATCTTCAATCTCGTCCCCGGCAACGGCGCCAGCTTGTTAGCATCGGGATTGAGCTCATAGGTTGGGAGAAAAATGGTTCTCTCCTTGGAAACAATAGAACCCATTTAGACTGCGCCCCTGGCCCTACGCAGTCAGAGAGGGATCTCTTGCTTATTTTCAGGTTTGCTTCATGTAGGATATTTGATCAAGAATGGTCAAGAGGATAGACTCCTAAATGGGGTGGGTGCGTTAATGTAAAATGTAGGTGGGACTATCAGAGTAAGGAATCATTGGGAAATGGAGTCAAAGGTCCAAGTAGGGAACATATTGCAGGGGGTAAATAATTGCGTAAATTTACAAATAGAGGTAGGATAGTCGTTGATCTTGCAGTCAAGAGATATTCAGCGGGTGATCAGTAGATGAGAGGGAACAGTCCATCACACAGAGTACCAACAAGATGAATTCTGCATAAATTTAGAAGAAAAATTAAATGAATATCTGAAACAGCAAATGGAGCATAGCATGTATGAATTCCAAACTGTTATACACTCATTTCAGACATGAAATAAATTAACAAACTGTAATGAAAACGAGATGAACATTTCACGTAAAGAGATTACATATTTAAAGAAGTAACGACACAAGAATATCTGTCTTGAAAGACAATCCTTCCTCTACAAATTTATTCGTAACATGAAAATCAGAAACTAATTACAATGGAGAGCCTCATCCCTTGAAAGTTTCCCCACCAACCCCTATCTCCCTCTATCGGGAGTGTATTTATACTATTTTGGCACTAAGACTATTCTTCGAAACCAACCTAAAAACTGTTTCCAATTGCAATCAAACAGTAACAGTCTAGAGAGTGGAACTATCACCATGATTTACAAATGTGAATGAACATCATGGAGCTGTAGTGCATGGTAACGTGGACCAACAATGTAGAGTTTTATTTATCATGGTACGTGAAAGCGATCCCTATGTTTCCTGCTGACGGTTATTTGTTGACTTGGACCATTTCAGACATACCTTTCTACGTCCTTTGACCATCCTGCTTCTTTCAAACCACGTTGTTCAAAGGCTAACAAGAAGACCTGCGCCCTAATGCCCGATCATTTTCCCAGCCCGTATTTCATTTGGTAACACAGTTATAGGAGGGGACTGGGAAAAGGGTGGCCATGCACTTGATGATGATAAACATCTTACGAAGCTTATCATCCTTGTACCACTATCTCCTTCCTATGAGGAGGATTTTCTTGCAGGCTATGTAGTTGGGTGCATGTTTGACCTCCTCCCTTCCCACGGTCATTGAACATGACCTTTGCCTTAGGCCTATCACAAATGGCATCAGGGGAATCGTCCAATCTGTTGGGAGGCATATCATGTGTGGGAACATCTCTTATACTATCAGCTCTATGCTGGATGTGAAACTTGCAGCCTTGAGGACTCCTCAGCCCTCCGATTTGGGGAACCTTTCACATCCATTGTCCACATTTCTTTACTTCTGCCGCCAACTTCGCTTCTCTTGATACAATAAGAAACTTTATATCGTGGCATGTTCTTATCCAGTGATTTAGATTGAACTTCCCATGCAACCATTGATCTGAGTCAGTCCTATCACCTCTTCGAGAATCAGGATCCTGACATTGTCTACTCTATTTTAGATCACTAAAAGAGCCACAACCATAGATCTACCTCTACTCTTGTCGTGATCATTGATTCTTTGTAGCCGATACCACTTTTCATTATTTGGAATCGCGACTTCCTTTGCACAAGTTTGGCCTATGAAATCAGCTCGAGTTGTAGATCTGCTTCTGCTTTCATCCCTGCCATTAGATACTTCCACCTTTTAACTTGTTTCACGATTTGGGAAATTTCCTTCTATCGATCATGTTTGCTCAGTTAAACTGCTTCGGGCTGTCGATCGGGCTTCGCATTGATCTTGGCCATTCATTGTTTGCTAGTTTTAACAGAGTTTGTGAATGCCAAAGTTTGACCATTCTCTCATGTCTTTTGGCCAAAAACACACTCTATCGTCGCTCATCTTCCTTATGCTCCCAGATCATTGGTCTACGATTCCTTTCTCTATCATTGTCGTGGCTGCAAGTCTTCACCTCTGGAGAAATCTACCATTGTAGATTAATCTCTTATTCCTTATCTGACGGTCTCAGAACATGGAAAATGTGCCTTTGATAATATGAAGGGAACTCACATAATTTTCAAATGAATAGGACCCTTTTCGAGCTCTATCAAGCCCATAAATCGACTCTTAAAATAATTTTCTCTCCATGATGATTTCCCAATATGCAATTCTCACATGAGCCTGCTGGCTGTTAAATACAGGGAAACCCTTTTACCATCTACTTCTTCTGTAGAAAATCTAAACCACCAAAATGTAAATGGCCATGCTTCAAATTTCATAGCCATGATTGATCTAAACTCTTAGTTTTATAAGCATTCAAAGAGTTAGTCAAATCATTTCTCTTGATCAATGGAAACATTCTATTATTTGTCATCTCTACTCTGGCTATCAACTGTTTACTTGAATATTTTTCATAAATAGTGCATACCTTGTTTTTTAAAAACACTCTGTATTCTTTCTCCAACAATTGTCCAACACCTAATAAATAACACATTAAACCAGGAACATAATAAACATCATGAATAGTTCTTCTTTCACCATTCTTCGCATATAAAACAATCACACCTTTACCAAGAACCATATATCTTTTGAACTTTCCTCGGTGACATTACAAGTTAAAAACATAGGCTTCTCTTCATTTTCAGTCTCCTCTGTAATGTGTGTAGACAGTTTACTAGTATATGCTTGCTTCTTGCAACACTTGTTAACAAAATGCCCAAATTTCTTACAATAGAAACATTGAACTTTAGATATGTCATACCATTGATTTCCTAGCTGCCATGTTCTGCTGCTACTCCCCTTTACACAAGTAGTATTCTGCTCTAACTTCTCTTCAGATTCTGAATCATTTCTACTATCACTATGAACAACACTTTGTCCTTCTCTTCCTTTTCTAATAGCTCTTTCTCTTCCTCTACCTCTAGGTACATGTAACTGATATTTAAAAGCATTTTATAATGGAGTATCATCATACATGTTCATTCTTGATTCATGAGCAATCAACGAACCAGTCATCTCATCAATGTGCATTTGACTGAGATCCTTAACCTATTCAATTGGAATAACCACTGCTTCAAACTTCTTTGGAAAACATCTCAGCAATTTTTTAATCACATAGTGATTTGAGAGGTCTTCACCATATTTCCATAGCTAGTTTACAAAATTCATGCCTTTTGTCATAAAAATATCAACAGTCCTGTTGTCCTTCATCTTCAGGCTCTCAAAATCCCTTCTCAAATTCTGCAACTTAACATTATTCACCTTGGTCACACCTTGATAGCAAGTTTCAAAAGTATTTCAATATTTCTTTAAAGACTCAGCACTTGATATATTTAGAAAAATGGATTCACTCAGGCCTTGTTGAATAAGACCAAGAGATTTATTATCCTTCTTGCTATTTTCTTGTTATGCTGAAAGAAAATAGTGTGATGGTGAGGCGATGTGGTAGCTCTTCTGAAATTTGGAAGTTATAATACTAGGCAGTGATGCCTTTTCAAAACTCTAGCAGTTAGTGATCTAAACGGTGTTTCCTCTTCAGCGTTTTAGCGGGATGGGTGGTGGAGTAATTAACTGATTCCAACAAAAGATTCAAATATGATAACTAATAATAGTATAAATTGGAATTTGTTGTATTCACTTAGTCTATGATTATGAAGAGAAGCCTTGCGATAAGGCTACAAAGTGTCTTGAAAATGTTTTTTGCAAAAGAGCCATTGGGAAAAGGGAAGCAAATAACATCAAATGAGCTGCAGAATTGTACCCCTATTTATTGACTAAATATGATAAATAGATTAACTAATTTTTGTGGACATAGCCCTAGGTAGGGATGAACCACGTATTTTGGTGCTCCTTTTATATCTATACATTATGTTTTTGATTTCTGCTATATCTAATGGTTATGATGAATATAATGGTTTATATGTTAGGTGTGGTCACCATCAAAAGAGTATGATGTGTAGTAAAATAAATGCGTACGTGTGCTTTCTTTTTAGTTTATAGGATAACGTTATAATGAGACATTGCTTAAATTTTAGCTATATGTTGTTTTAGGAATAAATATTACTGCCAACTATTAAATGTTATTCTTTATGAATGAAGATGACTACAATGTCATGCATATGATCTTTATTCCAATAATAGAGATTGATTATTGATGCAAAATATAAGATCGGTTGATGTAAATATCACAAGTTGGAATGTAAGCCTTAAAAATTATGTTATTTATCTCATGCATATGCAGATAATTACTTTTTGGTAGAAATTTTGGCTTATCCATTATTACCTTCAGGAGTGTCTTACGAAAGGTATGAGTCTGTACATTAAGGGGGGATAGGGTTTTACTAATAATTGGGAAGTAACCTTATTTGAATAACTTTGTTTACCTAAATATCAATGGGTTACATCATGATGATAAATTATAACTAAATATCATTACATGCATTGTGTTAAATCCCTTTTATTGTTGCAGTGAAATAAAATATTATGTGGAGACTTGGAACATTATTCATAATAAACTTGCATTTATTTGAAATAATTACCTTAGGTAATGAGTATTTCCAAGTAGGTAGTTGTGAATGGAAAAGGTTGTATTGCATCATTAGATGATAATATTATATCATCATTGGGACTAAAATTTATGATTGAAGTGCATAGTTTTAATAAATGAAAAAATATATAGAAGGTATAAAGAAAAGATTGGGTTTGTTGCATATCTCCTATTTCTTTCACAACTTTTTGTTTTATTCGCTCTCAAATTTTAAGTCTCTTTAAAAATATTATGTTGGTTGTATAAAATCCCTCAATATTGAACTTGTTTGAATCTTCGTGCAGCTCCATGAAAATATTCATGGAACTCCATGAAAACTATGAAGATCTCATGAAGATAAGGAAATCTTGAATCCCATCCACCGATCCAGCTTCTTCAACAACGTGAAACCATCGGATAGATATGTGTGAAATTAGTGGCTAGATATGTGATTGGGTGTTGGGTGTATATTAGCCATGGATGGACGTCTGGCCCCACACCTGGTAGGCTTGTTTTAACAATGAGTCTTTCTAGTGCATAAGCCTCCTACAATAGAGACTCGAGAAGCTTGAAATTTTCGACATGTTGAAATTAAACTGCTAGCACAACCACTTAACTTGTGACCAGTGAAAGATGATAGGCTACCATTCATTTTTGAAGCCACTCGGACTTAAAAATAAATTTAAAGCATCAATTGAGCACACAACACTTTATGTAAGCATAAAACAATCGAAAAATATTATAATTAATGTAATTGTTCCAATTAACCATTTAGTTAAGCTCATTAAATCTTAATCAAGATGCATTTAACCATAACAACATATAAATGATCATGAAATGAATCCAATATGTTTACTTGTTACACCCGGTTTAATGTTGTTAATCCGCTTCATGAAGCCCAAAATGTCAAATAATATATAAACGCCTATCGACATAATTAAATAATTATTCATGAAGAAACCTAAAAGTTTCGTTGTGGTATAAACATGAGACATACGATTGAGTGGGGTTTAATTATTGTTAAATAATTATTGATGGAGAAACTTGAAAGTTTTGTTGTGATACATAGACTTCACACATGGAAGGAAGAGGGGCACCTCTAGTTCTAATGACGTAACATAGTTGAAAGCCTTCATTCAACACACATGAATATGCTTGAGGCATTTAATGATGTATAGTCTACAAAATGTCAAATTCAATTTTTAAATAACTTGCTACAATGTTATTGAATGATAATGTCATTTTTTTTTGCACATGTTAAGTATTTTTTTATCATTTTTATTAACCTCATAGTGTGCAACCTTAGCTCATCAAATTCCCTTTGTTTTTTTATCATTTCTATTAACTTTTACAAAAGGAATTTGATGAGCTAAGGTTGCACACTATGAGCTAAAGATGCACTACACTAAATAACTTGTTACAATTCTATTGGATGACAGTTTCACATATGTCAGGGATTCTCTGTCATACGTCAGGGATTCTCTATCATTTTTGTTAGCCTCTGTACACGAGGCGAGCTTAAGTGCAATCATGAGGATTTCAACTCCAAACATAGTGCAACCTTAGTTCATTGGATTCCTTGTGCATAGGTTAATAGAAATAACAATAAGTATTTGGCATCTACGGAGGCTAACAAAAATGAGAAAAAAATACTTAACATATGCAAGAATTGACATTGTCGTCCAATAAAATTGTAACAAGTTATTTAAAATTTGAATTTGATATTTTGTAGGTTGTACATCATTGGAGTTCCTTAAGCATATTCATGTGCTTTGAACAGAGGATTTGGGCTCCATTATGTCAGAACCAAACTTCAGAGCCACCCCTCATCTTTCCATGTGTGAAGGCTATGTCAAAGGGAATCCAATGAGGTAAGACTACACTATTTTTGGAGTTGGATTCCTCATGCTTGCACTTAACCTCACCTTGAGTGCACTTTTTACCTCTCTGTGGAGACTAACAGATGAGAGGCGAGAGAGCCCTATGCACTAGATAGGCTCGCCCTTAAGATGAGCCTATAAGGTGTTAGAGCCCATTGTTTCTTCCATGGCATGAGTATGGGTATCCTTGGATGCATGTTCATTGTAGCTATCAGCTCCGGTGATGGGAAACCTGCATGCACCCTTGCTTATGAGCCAGTGACAAGACTATTTATCTCACTAAAATTATCATGAAAAGGACCAACATCAAAACTATTTATCCCATTAAAATTATCTTTAAATTTAGTAGGAATTGTAAAAAAAATGGACTAAGTAAAGTGGAAGATTTAAGTGCCTAATAATATATTAAGTTTGCATTAAAATGAATTTTGCAATGACTTTACACTTGTAAGTGTAAATGCATAAAGCATTAAATATTTTATGAGGTGATATATAAGTCATTGAATCAGAATTTCTTCACATCCAACTCTTTATTTTAGACATCATTTTAAGCAACATTTAATGCTATGTTGTAGGATGGATAGTGCTTAGTGCTTCCCTCCCATCAGTGGAATCATTGTCAATGGTTAACTAATAGTTTACTTTAGACATCATTTTAGGCAATATTTAATGCGATGTTTTAGGATGAATAGTACTTACCTCCATCAATGGAGTTAAATGACAAAGTTAATGGAATGGAATTAATGACAAAGTTCATGGTTAATATTGTTTCCTTCATTGACTTGGATTAGTATTTGAGATACAATAACTATACATCATTCCATGAAGCAATTAATAAGATGGATAGTGCTTTCCTCCCATAGCTGGAATTAATGAAAAATTCAATGGTTAGCTTTTGTTGGGTTCAGTCATTGGGATTAACTTTGTTGCCTTTGGTTGCATAGGATGATTGTTGCATCCAGTGACTGGGATTAAATTTGTTGCCTTAAGTGACTTGGATTAGTTAACTTTGTTGGTGTCCCTTCTACAAATAGACAAATATGTTTTTGGAATGAGATCCCTACCGTCTTACCATTTGCAAACGATATCAAAAGAAGCTCTCTTTAGCCGTCATGAGATGTAAACTCACCGATTAAGTCATGGGGTAGTATATGATTGGACTAGCATGTATGAAGAAGTTGTTGTGATGGAAATAATTATTTAGTAGTAAAAATATCAAATACCATATAATTAATTAATATATTTGTAAACCTATTGATTTCCTTGGTAGAGGGCATGATCCAGGAAACTGGAAAGGGGAATGTTGCAAAGAACATGTGTGTTTGCCTAGAGTCTCTTGAAGCAGCATAGGTTTTGCAATTTTGTAGACAACATTGGAAGGTTGTCTTGTAGAGGATGGATCTCAAATAAAAACCGCGTGATAAATTTTATTGTGCAATTTATTGTTTTAACTCTTTCTAGTAATCTATGCAATATTCATGAAATTTCAATAAAACGTTTGTGCAATAATAAAATGATTGGCTATCATAAAATAAAAATAGTTTAATAATTATTTTATTCCACTTTTATAACTAAAGGAAATCTGTTTTCAGGGCTCAGGGCTGGCCGCTGTGAAGCTAGGCGGTCAGGTTGCAGCCTCTGCTCCAGTATGGTGAAGGTTAGTTCGATTTTAAGTACTACCATATAAAACTGGGAGTTTTCATAGTAATATGTCCCTAGAGTTATAAAATATAAGCTTCTACTCCTCCTGAGGGTTTTAGGTCTCAGGGCTGGCCGCTATGAAACTAGACGGTTAGGTTGCAGCCTTTGCTCCAGTATGGTGATGGTTACTGGAAGAGCATCTTGCCACCCTATGTCCTGGTTTGACTTTGTGTTTTTTTTTAATCACGGCCACCTTACGACTAGATTTTTGGTGTACCCTTTACACCTCTTTGTATCTGATTGTCAAGGCCGAGTTATTGCTCATTTATGGTGGCAGTTTTTATGTGTCTAGGCATAATTCATGGTTTTGTGGCTGTGACTTTCGGTTCTCAGTTTTTGGTGCCAGGCCTTGCGGTGGTATGCAGCTATAACCTTTGGTTCTCAGTTTTTGATGCCAGGTCTTGCGGCGGTATGCATTTGTGAATTTCAGTTCTCAGTTATTGGTGTCGGGTCTTGTGGTGGTCTTTAGCGCGCAGTTAACAACTATTGTCGACAACTACCTGAGTCCATTACTGCACAGGCACTTACCTATTTATGTTTTCACACCTTTCTGTGATTTTCTAGTATCTGGGTGGTGTTTGATTGTCCCCTCTTGTCATTATCTAGTTCACAGATGGTCTTAGGTTCATGGAGTTCCCCCTCTTCATAGAGGGATAGTACCAACCATGCTAAAAAGTGGGAACTAGGGTTTCTTTTCACTTGTTTGGTCAAGTTATTTGACCCCGCTAGCTCTGGCTTGGGTTCTGCTATTTTTACAGTTTTTAGGGTTTCTTTGGTTTATCGTCACATTGTCGTGACTCCTACATTTTTGTCTTGGTTATGCTAGCTCTGGTTAGGGTTCTAGTCAGGGTTTGCCTCAGATTGGGTTTTTTCCACTCTTAGTGACCCTCTGCTTTCTGTCTCGTGCCATGACTCTACCTCTTCTGTCTTGGTTTTGCTGATTCCTTCAACTCAGGCTAGGGTTCTGCCATTTTGGGGATTTATCCTCTTTTTGGGTTTCTTTGCCCATGCCACTTCTTTGTGTTTTACGCCACTCCTTTTGACCTATGCTATCGGGACTTGTTCATTGACCCATGATGGAATCCCCTGGGCTTACCTTACCGACAAAAAATATGTTTTTTTTTCAATATTATAAGCTAGCATTATGATCTTAGGATCTTTTCACTAAGAGAATAACAAGCACAGAAATAAAACATAAGCACATCACATGAGACAAGAGACACAAAGAGTTTTCCTCGGGGAAACCATAAAGGGGAAAAACCCGCAACTTCCTCAGAGATAAAATCAGCACCAAAACAGTAAAAGCCCCAAAACAGTAAGATGCACTCCCAACAGCAGTAGACTTATTCTTGTCTAGTCCCAGTGTATTTCCTTCCTCACTAATGCGCCACACTTGAGTGAGTGAGTGATGTGTTGCAAGTGATAAATAGAGAGGCTCTCACTCTCTATTTATATTCTTCCATTCACTTGAAGTGCACTCCAACATGTCCGCCTCACTTAACAATTACTTACTAGAGCCGACATCTCTAGGAGTGTCTAATAACCCTAGTGCCCCACCACCTGTGGGGACTTTGCCTCCTCCGACCAATAGGAGGGTAACACAATGGTGGGGACTATTGCCCCAACTTACAAAGACTCACCTAGGGCCGAATTCACTAGGATAGTTTAATAACCCAAGGGCCCCACAACTGTGGGGACTTTAACCCTTGACCAATAGGAGGGTTACCCACAATGACTTGACATGACTTTCTCATTATAGAAACTTCCCAGAATAAACATCGGGGTATGGCATGACTCAAATACATTACAATACATCCCGGAATGAACATCAGGTTACAATAGATAAGAAATACAAGTGAATACATTCCAAAGTTACAATTACATCAACAAAATAGGGTTGGTACTACCTATCCTCCATGCTTCCAGGCTCGCCTTAGATCCAATATACTCACTGCACTGGACCACAAGCATCAGTTCGTTGTTGGCAGATATGTCATGCTTGACAGAGTCTCTGAATTTTGTCACCAAGCACTCATTGGGCGACTGGAATATTGCTCTATGAATAAAGAGGAGTGGGTAGCCTGGGCCACTCTCCATTGGAAGCTGATCCTTAGTTATGTTCCCACCATCAACCTTCTGGAAAATCGATGGCTGGTTTTTGTTTTTTTGGAGGACACAGACGCATCTCGTATCCTTAACTCACTCTGGACTATTGGCAATGACTCCCTCATCCTCAGTCGATGGCATACAAACTTTGACCCCATAAAAGAATGGGTTATCAAACACCATCTGTGGGTATTGCTTTTGGCTTTACCATTTCCCCTCTGGTCTAAAGATATCCTCATAGGCATAGCCAATACCATTGGTAGGTTTGTCTCTTTGGAGAAAGAATTTCACTCCATTTTTGACAAATGCATTGCTAAGGTTCTTGTCGAACTAGATGTTACCCGCAGTCTCTTACCTAAAATTGAGATTGATTGTAATAGTGTGTTCATTACACAAAAAATTGATTATTTGAATATACCCTTTCATTGTAGCTACTGTCATGATATTAGACATTTGAGGAATTCCTACACTTCCTTATTACAAGGAATTCCACTTCATGTTGGCTTCTGTGACTCTGAACCTTCTCTTGGTACCTCACCCTCCCCTTCTTCGCATCTACCACCCTTACAAGATACATAGTCAGTGATTGCTCCATCCATTGATTGTCTGGTTATCCCTCCCTTGATTGGCCCTTATGACTCTTCCTCCTCTACGTTGGTTGGAGACTTGACCAAAGGTGAGCTACAATTCATAACAGATGTAGAAACTTTGGCCTTATTTGCTTCTAGATCTCGTACTGATCTAGTTTCTGATCCTCTAACTCCTCACACTTCTACCCTTTCTACAAAGCCATATCCTCCACCCTTTACCTTGCAAAAGTTCCCCCCTCTACCTCACCCCTCTTCCCCTCCTTCTCTTGGTTCCCCTTGTAGTCCTTTAACCGCTCCTTCCTTTGATGACCCATCTCTACTTAAAGCTCTGGATATCTTTACTAATAAGTCTCCCATTTCTCCTTCTGTCTTATCTCTGGACTCGATTAGATTCAAGAATGTGACTATCTGAAAGTCTAAGAAAGGAAGTAAAAACTCTGCACAGGCCCCCACTGGTTTCTATACCCCACTTTCGGCCTGCATCAAGGCAAAGCCAGAACTCACTCTTCTTCCTAGGCACTTAGAGCAAAGTCACCTATAATTCAGGTTGACCCATGAAGATTTTCTCCATGAACATTTGTGGATTTGGGGGACCTACTAAACAAAAATCTCTCAAATATTTGTTTACTTCTATTAATCCTGACATTATCCTGTTACTGGAAACGATGTGTGATCATTTTACATCCCTTTGCTTGTTTGCCTTTATTAAGCCTAGTTGGGAATTTTGTGCAATTGATGCACTTGGTCTTTCTGGGGGTATCCTCTTAGCCTGGAATCCTCACTTGATTCGGTGTAAATCCTTTCACTCCATTGCTGGCATTCTTCTTTCAGCTAGTTTTAAAGGCCTTGACTCGGTCTTTTCCATTGTCAACTGTTATGGACCCTATGCTAATAGAACCACCTTTTGGGACTCTGTTGTATCTGGAGGAATATTCAATTATCCCAACCTCATCCTAGCTGGTGACCTCAATTTCACAATCTCAAACCTTGAGATATGGGGAGACCGCGTTCGTTTGGATCATCTTTCTTTATACTTTGCTCAGCTACTGGAATTAGTGCATATGGTAGATTTTGCTCCCACTAAGATTGGGTCCACTTGGAGAAATGGTAGAACTGTCCCTGTGGGTGTTAGTAAAAGACTTGATAGATTCCTTGCTTTTTTACACCTTATCCCTCTTCTTGGCAGTTATCACTCTTGGACTCAGCCCTCAAAAATATCTGATCACTACCCGGTGTGTCTTGAATGGAATTTTTGTCTGAAGTGTCATATTTATCCTTTCAAGTTTAATCATGCTTGGCTCCTTGAAACTGACTTTGAAGCACTTTTTTCTTCCTCATGGAAGGCTCCTAATCCCTCTACTGGACCCATGTTTGACTTTAACTATAAGCTGCAGAGACTCAAGAATGTTGTTAAGACCTGGGAGAAATAGAAGAGCACTTTGAAAGCGAAGGAGATCTCTGAGATCGACCTGGCCATATACACTCTCATTTCAGCTCACCACTCTGATATTCTCACTGAAGAGGCCACATCTTCTCTTTCACTCTTGAAATCCAGGAAGGATTCCCTTCTATCTCACCAGATCCTTACTTGGAAGCTCAAAAGTAGAGTGGACTGGATCCAAGAGGGTGATGCCAATACCAAATTATTTCACTCCTTCACTTCAGTCAGAAGGAACTCTAAAGATATCTGGGCACTCAATAACCAGAGTGGGGAATCTATTGAGGATGATTCCAAGTTAAAGGATATGGGTGTTCAACACTTCTCAAAGATTTTCTCTGATGATGGTAAGACTAATATAGAAGCTTAACTTAATGTCATCGGATTATTTCCTTCCTTTGTACAGGAAGAGGATCATGATCTATTTATGTCTTATTTTACTCTACAAGAAGTTGAATATGTACTTAAAGGTTTTGAAAAATATCAAAGTCCCAAACTAGATGGGTGGCCGATGGAATTTTACCTTCACTTCTTTGATCTTGTTGGGCAGAACATTTTGAAAGTTATTGAAAACTCTAGGTTGGAGGGTAGAGTCATAGGTTCCCTCAATGCTACCTTTATCACCCTCATACCTAAGTGTGACAAGCCTACTACTCTTGCTGAGTACAAACTAATCTCCTTGTGCAATCTGATTTATAAGACCATCTCCAAGCTGGCTGCTATCAGGATTAAGGTGGTTCTTGATAAGACTATTACCAAGAATCAGTTTGGTTTCCTGCATAACAGACAGATCATTGAACCTATTGGTATTGTACAAGAAGCCCTCCATACTATCAAGCTAGAAAATCAAAATGTAATGGTATTGAAAGTTGATCTGGTGAAGGCCTTTGACAAGGTCAACTAGTCCTTCTTGAGGCTGGTTCTTTTACAGATTGGGATCCCTGCTACCTTTGTGAATTGGATCATGGGTTGTGTGGAGTTTGCAAATTTTGCTGTACTAATTAATGGGACCCCATCAAAGTTCTTTCAAGTCTCAAGGGGAATTAGACAGGGATGCCCCCTATCTCCCCTTCTATTTATACTGATCATTGAAATATTGAGTCTATTGATTAATAAGGCACTTGATAGAGGTGATATATGAGGAATCAAAATTTCTCATAGTCTATATCTTACACACTTGCTCTTCGTAGATGATGCTATCCTATTTGGTTCAGGCACGCTGGCTGAGTGGCAACAATATAAAGTCATCTTGGATACTTTTTGCTTCGCTACAGGTATGGAAATCAATGCAAACAAATATTCTTTTATTTTCAATAATATCGAGGATCCGGTCAGACATCAATTTTTCAATATTATGCCCTACAAAATGGAGCCCATTGTTGCTAGTTTTAAGTACCTGGGATATTATCTCAAACCGTTGGGATATGGCATAAACGACTGGAGATGGTTCTTACAAAAATTTGAAAAAAAATTGAGTAATTGGACTTATAAGCTACTCACTCTGGGTGGTAGACTGGTTCTAGTCAAATCTGTTTTGATGAGTCTTATGGTGTATTGGCTCTCACTAGCTTGTATGCCCAGTACCATACTGAATTACATTCGGAGATACATATTCAATTTTTAATGGGGAAGCTCACAAGGTAAACATAAATATCATCTGGTAGATTGGCTCACCATCTCCAAGCCATACGCTCTAGGTGGTTGGAACATAACAAATCTGGATTGGTTAATTTGGCCTTACGAACCAATTTTTTTTGGCTTGTACTCAATGGAGATGGACTTTGGTCCTAGATCATTAAGAATAAATATCTCAAGAATTCACCTATTGATGTCTGGCTCAGACATCATACCTTTAATGTCCAGGGTACCTCTCATATGTGGAATGGTTTTATCAGAGCCATTTCATGGATTACTAGATGTCTTGGATGGAAGACCGGCAATGGAAAAAACATTAAAGTGGGCATTGACCCCATTGCTGGTTTCACTTCTGATTATTTATTACCAAAGAATATTCGACTGTATCTGGAAGATTATGGTATACTTACACTATTAGATGCACTCAATCGAGGGGTTGCTACCACTTCCACTGGTTATTGGCTCTCCGTAGACACTCTCCAGGCGAGTTACAATTGGGCGGTCATTGGAAGCAAACATGGTCAAATTATATAAAAGGCTTACATCATGGAGGGATACACATCAACAATACACCTGATACTCTAGTGTGGATGTATAACAATTCGATAGGCTCATTCAAAGCCAACTTAATGTATGAGATGATTGCAAATATATATGTCACCGGCAAACCAACTGACATCTTTGTCGAGATTTGGAAATGCCACATTCCACTGAAAATTATTTGTTTCAATTAGCTCTGTCTATCGAATAAGGTACATACTTGGGACAAACTGATTAAAAAAGGCTGGATTGGACCAAATAGGTGTAGCTTGTGCATATTAGCATCTGAATCAGTTGATCATCTTTGTCATGAATGCAACTTCATCAAAGGGGTTACAGCCCTCATTAGATCCTCTCTTGCCATTCCTTATTTTTGGAAGGAGACTAACTTTCTTCTTAATGTCTCTCCCTGGATCAGCAAAGGAAATAATCTGAAGTATCTTCCTCTTCTTTTATCATGGCAAATCTGGTTGTCAAGGAACAAATATGTATTTGAAGATAAACAACCTGATATTTTTCATGTTATTCAGTCCATCAGGAATCAACTTCAGCTCTATCCTACTACCTCCCAGCATAAAAGTAAAAGGAGATCTATTGGACCGGCACCTATTTTTTATTTTCCTGCTGGCTTCTTTCATGGGGCATCAACTAATCAACTAGGAGGTATTGGTGTCTAGTTACTGCTCAGCCAAGACCACTATTTCTGCTTCAAATTGGGTGTTGGTATAAGTACCAATACCAGATCTGAGCTATTGGCTTTATGGACACTCCTTTACTGTGCAAAAATCATGGGCCTTCCTAATTTGCATATTTTTGGTGATTCAATTGCTATCATTAACTAGTTCAATCAAAGATCATCTCTTACTTTACTCACTCTTGATGGATGGTGTCATTATATTAGGGAGATGAAACCATACTTCATCCAGCTAAAGGCCATTCACATATATAGAGAACACAATACTAAGGCTGGTAGCTTATCCAAAGAAGCATTAAACTTGACCTCTGGCTAGTTTATGTTTTCATAATTCACCAATGGTGAATGTACTGATCAGGGCTCTTTCTAGCTTTTCTATCCCTTAGCACTTATTCTTTTTGTGCTGATTCTTTTGACATCCTTTGGATGCTGGTGGTGGATGACCCACTTATTTATGCACTATTTCTATAATGCTTCTTTGGATTAGCTACTTCAGAATTAGTAGGGTTTTCTCTGTGTATTGAAGGGTATGATAGAGGATGTAGTCATATTTCCTAGTATGTTTGTGCTCAATGTGAATTTTTTTTGTAAAGCTGATCATAGACTAGCTGATAGCTATTGAAGAACTTGATGTTTCTCACCCATGAGCTCAGTAGGCTGATAGCTGAAGCAGTAGTATCTTGATTATGTCCACAGTTGTATTCTCCATGAGCTCAGCACCTACTGAAGTTGTATCTATGTTACCTTTGATTTCAATGAAATAGAAAGGAACTGATATTTTCCCCAGAAAAAAACTAAAGGATATCTATTTGTGTAAATATAAAAGTGAATACATTTTACTTTATGAAGTTTTCATGAGGTGATAACACTTAAAATTAGTTTCTTTATCATTAGGACATGGTCCTAAATTTGTGTGTAATAATTTAGTTTTCACAAATAAATACTTTTACTTTGCATTAAGAGTGAAAACATGTCAAAATATTTGGACGCTTTATGAACAAACTATATATATATATATATATATATATATATATATATATATATATATATGATATTTACACACTTGAACATAAATATATGTAGGGCATGAACCATACTTGCAAATAACACATAAAATATATATATTACTGCATACAAAGAGATTCAACTTTTATTTGGAGTGTTTACTTTTACAGAGCTTAGGCTCTCAATAATTTTTGGAAGCTAGGATCCTCAACATTCTTCAACTCTTCTCTCTCTTTTTTCTTCTCCAATTCTTCTATATTGAGATGACTATTTTATTTACATAGATACAACCACACAACCACATAATTCTCTTGGAAGCTACCAGGACATACATTAAAGGCTGTAATAAATTTATGACCAATATTTACCTAAAAAACTTGACTTCTGATCTACTATGTGGCTTCTTATGGTGAGACATGAATGTCGTACTTGATTAAATATGGTGAGACATGAACTCCATACTTTCACAGATTGATTGACTAAACTTACAGATTGACAAACCAAAATTTGTATGCATATGGTTTCTAAATGATCCATCACTGATGTGATACACATCATATCATAATTAAATATTTCCAACGCTCCCTCTTAATTATGAGCAGATGGGGATCTTTAAACAAAAATTTCAGAGTTGGAACTTTGTCCATTATAAACTTTACTATGCAAAATTTGTCACTCCTAAGAAACTTTGCAGATACTGGAATGTATCCCTTGCCAATGTCTTTGTAAATATGTCTTCCAGTTTATCTTCATACGTACAAAATTCTAAACAAATCTCTTTGTTATTTACCAATTCTATGATAAAATAATGCATGGTGTCAATACACTTGGTTCTCTTGTGGTACACATGATTATTTGGCATTTCAATGACTGAACTGTTGTCATAGTATATGGTTGTGGATTCTTGTTGGATCTGCAACAAATCCTTTAACATTCTACACATCCAAACAACTGGACATGCAACATGTGTAGATGCAACATACTTTGATTCTTTTGATGACAAAGTTACAACAGGTGTTTCTTTGATTCCCATGACACAGTTCCTACATCAAAATGAAATGTATACCCAGATGTGCTTTTTCTATCATCTATGTTTCCTCCACAATCACTGTTAGTGTATCCAACAAGTTTGAAATCTTTTGAGGTTGAATACAAAATCCAAAAATATTTTGTGCCACTCACATATCTCATAATCCTTTTACCTCCTTTCCAATGAGAGTCCTTTGGTCACTCCATAAACCTTGAAATCATACTTACTCCATACATAATGTCTGGCCTTGTTGTGGTAAGATGCATAAGGATTCCAACCATCCTTTTAAACGTTGTAGGATCTACATTTGATCCATCATCATATTTGCTCAATTTTAGACCTGTTATTACTAGTGTTGGGGTAGACTTACAATTAATCATCTTAAATATCTTCAAGACTTCATTTGCATACTTGGACTGTGATATATAAATATACCACTTTTGGATTGTTGGACTTCAATGCTTAGAAAATACTTCATATGCCCCAAATCAGTCATTTCAAATTCATTTTTCATGAATGATTTAAAATATTTTATCCCAAAATCACCAGTAAAATGATTAAATCGTCTACATACATGCAAACAATTATCATGTTACCTTTCTTGTTTACTTTGATTTACAATGTTGGTTCACATTCACTTATGTGGAATCCATTCAAAGTAAGTGTTGATGCCTGGAAAAATACTAGGTACTGATAGTAGGGGTTCTCCCCAATAACTGTTCCCAAATAGCTCGTTTACTGTTTGATATGGGGGACCCGTCCGGTTTGCGGTCCGGCTACCGTAGAGTTAAGGTGAAAATTTTAAATTTCTTTTACTGGTTGTGGCCCAATCCACCGTTTATATATTTTATCTTTAAGTATGGATTGCAAGTGCCTAATATTAGATGCAATTAACAAAAAATAACAACTAATCTACTCTATCCTATCCCCGAGGAGAAAGATTGATAAAAAATAGAAATGAACAAGAAATTGTGTGGTTTGCATAAAGTATTCTACAGATAGCTAATAAATCCAAGACACATACACACAGCAGAAAATTAACAAAAAGATAGCTCCATGATATTAAACATTCATCATTCATTGTTGCATAAGATTCATCACATAATGCGAAATCAGTCATAACTCAGAAGTAGTTTAGAAGGTTAGGAACGATCTCACAGATTGTATATACTGCTAAACAAGAAATAGTTCTCCATTTAGCTTTACACAACATGCTTTGAGACTTATGTAACACCCTTTCCAGCAAAATTCCATCTTCTTCATTATAAAATGAAATAGTTCTTCTTACAATAAGCTTCAGCAACTATGTCAGTGAAAAGTCCTTTCTACATCTACTTTACCTATACTTATACAAATTAAAAATGACTCTTGAGTTTCCCCAACCTTTTGGGGTTCCTCGACTCTGCCTTTACAAAATTTTCATCTTTTAGTGCATCACTAGAAAGAATAAATACAAAATCATATAAACTTTAGCTAGTGAATAAGACAAATTCAAATGGGCCTAGATGGTGTCTTAATAAAAATGCCCCATTCTTGTGCTTCTTCACTGGTGACCCGATATTCTGCAAGCTCCAATACACACACTGCCACTTCATGCTTTGACAGCTGAGGCTCGATTTCTTTCACTTTGGGTACGTTTTGACTCAAAGATTCCTCTAACAGGATTTTATAGCTTGAAGCTTGTATAATCAAAATCTTGATGTCTTCCTTACTAACAGCCTCGAGCTTGGATATGCTTTCTTCCCTATTCAACAACCTTTCATGCAAGTTATTCAAATGTTCCTACCTAGTTGGGAAATCTTGGTCCAGGGAACCTGTTAGAACCATACACTGATTGTGAACAAAATGTATTCCTTTGTAAAATTCAGCACATTTTTCATTAGTTTTCTCAATGGTTGTGCTTAATCTAACTGCTATTCTACACCCAAAATTCAGTATGGATACCTCCATATTAATACTTCCTATAGAATTTTGAGGAATATTAGTTGGAAAGGTTGAATGGGTTCCTATCCATGTTAACTAGTTTTTTACAAGTTCAACCACCACTGATAATATTTTTCGAAGCTAGATCTCCCATGGTTTTGCTGCTAGATGGGACAGATGATTCCAATAGATCATCATAAGACTAAGTCTGCTCGTAATTTGCATGATCTTTTCTTCCTATTATTTTTTCTGTATCTCTTCAGCTGCTCTCTATACCTTGTCTCTTTCTCTATCAGCTGCTTCCAGTCTTAACCTTTCATACTCTTCCTTCCTTTCCTGGGATTCTTCTTATTGATTCTTTTTCTTAGCTTCTTCTTCTACTAATCATCATTATGCTTCTTATGATAGTTTGAGTGCCTCTTCTTCCCTTTTCTTAGCAGCTTCCTCTTCTTGTTTCTTCTGTTGCTCAACAGCTTTTCCCTTACCACCTACGGTCGTTATATTTTGCTTGAATCTCTTCCTCAAGGCTGTCATATTTCATGCATTGCAAAATATTTCTTCATCTTTATCCCAGTAATCCACATATTCAAAATGTACTCCTACTGCAACACAATAGTTAGCAACCTTATGCTCAGAATCATTCCTATGAAAACTTATCTCTCCAAAGTGGAAGTACTCTAACTCCTTTACAAAATCTGGTGGATTCCTCACTTTGGAGAACTTATAACTTCCTACATAGAATGGGAGTGGGGGGTATGCACCCTTATTCTAATAAAAAAGGAAATTACCAACCCCATCAATGTAAAGTTTCCTCACTACATCCTTGTGGACAACATATTCTGTGGCATATCTTGGTAAAAGATAAGGGGCCCTCATTCCTCCAAACATCCTTAGGTATAGGTCTTCTTCTGTTAGGTAATAATGACCATTATCATGTACAATCTTCAAGGCTTCATCATACATGCAACACACTCATCAAGTAAGATTAATTTTTACAGTGGCATTATGAATCATTCACAAATACTCTTATAATGGTTAAGTATTTGTGCCCAAAACAACTGATATGCAGTATATACAAGAGTTTTGGTCTTATTCCATTGGCACTTCAAGGTTGGGAACGACTGTGTGTAGACAATACAATTGAACAAAAAAGAGATCATATAGAACTCTAGATTCCTTTGTGAAACTCCTCCTAGAACCACACTTATGCACGAGGACAAACTATTAGATACTATATTGGCCTAGTTAAAAATGGTCCCTTGAGTGGCCACAAAGAATACCATTGGTACCTAGATTAATTTGTAGTTCTTTCCATTTGCTCATCCAAAGATCCTTTTCAACATTAATGCTATCAACCTATAAGGAGTGTGTAGGTGCACAGTTTCATATTCCCCGGAAGGCCCTATACGAAAATGCTTCTTGGGAACCATCATTCTTCTAACATTGTCCAAAATATCTAGGTCAAGGCCCTTTAACCATTATTCTATTAGATAACTTTGGGGTGTGGGTAGATTGTAGGCCTACGCTACATAATCTGGGCTATAAGCAGCATAACCTTGTCCTTCAGTATTTGACTAAATCATTTTTGTTACATCAGCCTTCGGGAGGATCCAGCCTATTACTTCTGCACATGGAAAAAGTTCTGGTCATGTGGAAACCTTCATGATCACTGACCTCTCTATATTGGCATATATTGTGTTAGAATATAATCCGTTAGGGTTATATAATGTAAATAAATAAATAGTAGGAAGCCAAACAGGTTGAGGGGAAGGTGAAACCCAACCACCATGTAATTTGTATAGATATAGGCATTTGCATTGGAATAATAATCAACCGGGAGTTATTAACAACAAGTGGTATCAGAGCATGGCTATCTGCCATAACTCCTGCTGCATTTCTGCCCATTCCTGGCATTCTGCTTGCCAGTCCATTGCCAGACTGCTCCATCAGTCTGCCAGTTGAGTCGCATGCATTGTCTGCGTTACAATTCCTTCATGATTGAGTTTGTGTGCTGCAAACCCTAATCCCTTGAACGTGGTTTAATGATATTGTGAGAATTAAGATAAATATCATCGCTCTTGGGAGCGGTATGCCTGGTGTTCTTGCTCTCACCACCAGCATATCCAATGCCAAATTCATATCTTCCAGACCTTGAGTGAAATGCAGTTCTATTTCCGGTCATAGTTACAACGGTTCGGTCAGTTGCACCAGTTGATCCAAAGCTGGTTGCAAGTATCTATAGTAGTGGTTCTTTCTAACAAGCTATCAAATTGGGAGGGCATGCTTGCTAGCCATCGATTTGCTACAGAACTGGGTTATGATTTGGGCCCATATTGTAAAAGTTGATTGGGGTATTTTAATGGATAGGGCTATTGAACAACTATCTCTGGTTTTCCTAAATCTCTTGCACCTTCACTTTGTGAACATATTCTATTTACTCAAAAAATAACTTTAAAATACCTAAAACCCATAGACCTTCCTCTCTGAAATGAAAATTCCAGAGCGCTGATCGATGCAAGAGGCCGACAAAATCTACAGAGTAGCTCTCTCATGCTTTGGACTGCATGTATGCTGCGATATCATAAACCCTAATTGTGCCCTAGTTTTATGCAGGAGCATTTTCTATCTCACGTGCCTGTCACATCTGCAAAGCCTCATACATGCTCCAACGTTACTCGTTGCCCATGATACAAAGGTAGAGCCATGGAATTTACATCTGTTGGCTCCACACCAATTATCCGTATCTCAGGCCGGACTCGCTTTATGTAAGCAGCAATCCCAGC
Source organism: Pseudotsuga menziesii (assembly GCA_001517045.1). Classification (NCBI taxonomy): domain Eukaryota; kingdom Viridiplantae; phylum Streptophyta; class Pinopsida; order Pinales; family Pinaceae; genus Pseudotsuga; species Pseudotsuga menziesii. Next base: position 323,473 of record LPNX010192503.1, on the reverse strand, counting down.
AATTAGACCACCTCCATGCACTGGTACAAATACATCATGTAATGGGCTCTGAAGTTGGCGTATAATTCCAGTTCCATCATTTGCAGACTGGAGGCGATGAAAATCTCAGAGGAGACGGCCAAAATATCAGAGCTGCGATTTCATGCTTGGAGTTTATAATCTGAAGACATTGGAGACTTCCTGCCTGCGTTGGATTGAAGATATATACTGCGTTGATATATAGTGAGACTGCCTGCGCGGTGAACCCGACGTGAAGAAACTGCGTGGAGAATACCTGCCGCCTGCGTGATGGACCTAGAGGAATAATGCTTGCTGGAGATATTATATCTTGAAGACTGCATGCGTTGATGAGCCTGTGACTATTATTTGATCCGCTTGTATACACTGCATTGAAGACTACGTGTTCGAATCTCTCAAGGCGTGAAAGATACACAAAATTCTGGAGTTACAGCCTCACATTGAATGTCAAGGTTTGTGCCAATAAGAACATCAAAATTGCGGTAGTATAGCTTTCTTCGTAAGCAAATGACTTGAAAGTTGTAAGTGTGAATATAAATCTCTGTTCATTATTGGATCTAAAAAGTAACATTTTGATTAAGGTAGAAGAACCATGACCTATCAGACCTACGAATTTCTGATATGTTGAAGCTGAGTTGAAGACTGATGTGTTGTAAACCCTAATTTTTGCAAACCCTAATTTATGTGCGTGGATGTAAAGTGAAAGTTTACAAGTATTTTGTATTTACATTGAATAAAAAGGGCTGTGACTTGGAAGACTCCATTCAAGAGCGTGGAGGTATATGCATCTTGTATGAGTCCATGCGTTGTATTTGTTGACTGCGTTTATGCTGACTCGTATATCACACTGATATATGCGTTAATATTGCTGCTGTCTACTTCTTGAAATGCTACTGAACCAGTGGAGCTACGAGCCTGTGTTTCTACAGCCTGTTGAAGACCTACTTGAAGACCAATCTCAGTATTCAAGACCTACTTGAAGACCAATCTCAGTATTCAGAATACTGAGACTGATATATTGCATTGTGATACTGAGACTGATATATTACTCGTGATTGATATATTTTGTATATTGAAGAAGCTTGTGTATGCTCACCTGAAGCTTGCATTGTATTCACCTTGGCAGAGACTGTAGACCTGCAAGGTTATTATTTTTTTCTATTTCTCTTTGTCATATCAAGTTCACTATTGTAAATTACACTAACAGTTGTAAAAGATGCACTCTTTGGCATCTAGTATTGGTGCTGCCCTAGCTGGCAAAGACCAATCCAAAGACCCTTCCAAGGGAGATTGCAGCAAGAGAGGACGAGGAAGAAGAAATTTCAGATGCAGAGGGGGCAGAAGCAAAAGATCATATTTGCAGTGCAAACATTGTGAAAAGACTGGGCACACATCAGATCAATGTTGGGCTTCATGGGACTCCATCAAAGACAACCACAACCAGAAGAAAGATGAACAAGATGCTAGTAAATCTTCTGATTCTTGTATTGTTGCACATTGTAATCTCGGATTTAATGAAATGACTTCTCTTTCATATTATAAAGATTGTTGGCTGCTTGATACTGGTGCAACATCACACATGACATTTAGAAAAGATTGTTTTGAAGAATTGAATGAAACAATTGATGGCATAGTGTACTTTGCATATAAGTCAAGTATTAAACCAAAGGGAATGGGCACCATTCGTCTAAATATGCCTGGATTCCCTGATTTCTTGTTGAAGAACATTCTCTATCTTCCAGAGTTACAGAGAAGCCTGCTGTCCTTGGTGGAGATTCGATAGCAAGGCCATTCCATCCACATGTTTGATGGAATCGTTGAAATAATAAAGTCCTCTGACAACCAAGTCATCATGACTGGTTACGAAGATGGAAAGCTGTTGAATCTCAAGGGTTCATCCGCAAGATTTCAGAACTATGCCTACCTCTCTCAGCATGGAGAAGGTAATATGTCATCTAGTTCATTGTGGCATGCAATATTTGGTCATCTAAATTATAACAGTCTTCGTTTGTTGAGAAAGAATGGTGTATTTGGTTTGCCCACCATTCCCAAAGAGAAGAATAAATGTGATGCATGTATACTAGGGAAACATAGTAAGCTGCCATTCCATGAATCTAATTTTAGAGCAAGTAGGAAATTAGAACTGGTGCATTCTGATTTGTGTGGTCCAATGCCAACTCCTTCAGCAAATGGGAATAATTATTTTATGACATTTGTTGATGACTACTCACGAATGTGCTGGATTTACTGTTTAAAGACAAAGTCAGAAGCATTTCAAACATTCAAAGACTTTCATGCATTGATTGAAAAACAAGCACAATCAAAAATTGGTACACTTCGTACTGATAATGGAAAAGAATACACTTCAAATGCTTTTGAAGCTTGTCTTCGCCAACATGGAATTGCACATCAGACTACCGTTCCCTACAATCCTCAACAAAATGGTGTAGCAGAGAGAATGAATAGAACCATAATGAATATGGTTCGCTCAATGATGTTTTTCAAGAATGTAAAACTAATGTTTTGGGGTGATGCAGTAAAATGTACAGCATATTTGAGAAATAGAAGTCCCTCAAATGCTCTTGAGGACAAAACTCCACATGAAATGTGGTTTGGCCATCTCCCTTCAGTCAGGAATCTCAGAGTTTTTGGTTCCACCTGTTATGCCTTGATTCCAAAGGAGCAAAGAAACAAGCTTGGTTCTCGAAGCAGAAAGTGCATTTTCCTGGGGTACGAAGAATACTCCAAGGCATACCGTTTGTATGATGAGGTAAACAAGAAATTTGTTATTTCCAGAGATGTCATTTTTCTTGAAACTAATAAAAATGACCAGTCCATTGAGAGACAGCTTGATCATTTCAAAAATTATCCTCATCCAAAGACATATTCTGAAAATGAATATGAAATTCCAAACCTTGAAGGGGGGATTCCTATTCTGGATCAACCGTTGGAATTTCCATATGAAGCACCAACTCCCCCGCATGAAGAAGCTCCTGCTACTTCACCTGATCAAGAGATTCAACTGGATGATGTGATTGAGAGAATTGAAAGACTCTCAATCAATGATGAAGAACCACCAGCTGATCAACCAGGACCATCATGGAAGATTCCTAAATGGGCCACAAAGACACTTGAAAGTGTCCATCAGGATGAAGTTGGAAATACGGGAACGAGAAGTTCAAAAAGACATGGAGGAGAAGCAGATAATTCAGGTGATGACATGGATGTATCATTTGATTGTGAACTTAATT
>LPNX010192503.1:165240-319981 GCA_001517045.1 Pseudotsuga menziesii | reverse complement strand
AAATGAAGCTCACATCAAGCGAAGGAAAAGAATTTGAAGATGCGACCAAGTATCGACAACTTGTAGGAAGTCTTATCTACCTTACAACAACTAGACCAGACATCTCTTATGTTGTTGGCATACTTTCAAGGTTCATGCATAAACCTTGTGAAGGACACTAGTCAGCTGCAAAGAGGGTTCTAAGATACTTGAAGGGGACTCAAGACGTGGGACTCAAGTACTCTAAAGTGGATGACTTCAAACTTATTGGGTACTCAGACTCAGACTTTGATGGTGATAAGGAGACAGGAGTATCAACTTCTGGATACACTATGAGTCTTGGATCAGTAGCTGTTTCATGGAGATCTCGCAAATAGTCAGTTCCAGCAGATTCAACAACAGAAGCAAAATATGTGACTGCAGCTGAAGCAACGAAATAAATAGTATGGCTCAGGAAGATACTTGAAGATTTGCAAGAAAAACAAGAGAACTCCACTCGATTGTTGGTCGACAATACTTCTGCAATCAAGCTGGCAAAGAATCCTAGATTCCATGATCGAACCAAACATATCAACACAAAGTATCATTTGATTCGACATCATGTAGAGGCCAAGACAATCCATCTTCGACATTGTTCCACAAATGATCAAGTTGCAGACATCTTCACCAAAGTGCTTGGAGGAGAAAAGTTTGAAATATTCAGAAACATGCTCGGACTTACGAACACCCCTTCGGATTAAGAGGGGGGTTGTTAGAATATAATCCGTTAGGGTTATATAATGTAAATAAATAAATAGTAGGAAGCAAAATAGGCTGAGCAGAAGGTGAAACCCAACCGCCATGTAATTTTTATAAATATAGGCATTTGCATTGGAATAATAATCAATCAGGAGTTATTACCAACATATTGGTAAATCCTCTAATCCTGTATTTGGGATGCTTCGATTGGTGATCATTCGGTAGATTTCCCCGCACTTGTACTCAGGTTCGATGCCCGTGAAATCTTTGGTATCTTCATATATAACTTCAACTCGCGTTATGATCTCTATCTCTAGATCTTCGTCTATGGCTTGGACCTTATCTTTCCCCTTCCGAGGAATATTGCTATATAAAATACGAGGCTATTTTGATCATACAACAACATGTTAGATTCAATCTGTTCCAAAATGTATAAATGCAATTCATAAATTCTACAATAAACAGAACCAGTTTTAACCAGAAATATTTACCGAATCATCATAATGCATATTGACCAAACTTTTGTTTCCACCCTAAAACACGCTCTCTTGAAAATTAAAGATAAACAACAGGCTCAAATATTTCTAGAGGCAGATTGGACATGGGTCATAGGAAAGGGTACTCTATTACACAACACTAAGGACCTCATCATGGAAATGCAACTTTTTGAGCATAATAACCTCAACACCGTCGACGGGTAAGAGAAAACAACCCAAGTTTCCCAAGAGGAAAACCTACATGGATAGCCAAGGTTTTCACCCTAAAGGAAAATCCTCCCCCTCGGCATTCCAAAAAAAAACATCCATTCCAGCTGACCACTGGTTTCAACCCCACCGTCCCCGTATTGGCAAAACAGAGGAGTGGTGTAGATGGTGAAACGCTCGTATTCCCACAACCTTCCTTCTACAAATGAATATCAAAGAAGTCCTCATGGCAGGAGCTAGGAAACAATGGCTGGGGCAGGCAAGAAAACTGGAGGCCCTAGTTAACTCAAGAACAAAGCTTCACAAAGACAATGATGACCTCAAATTCTAAATACCCCCCACAAAAATGGGAAAACCTAACCCTACCAAGTCACTACATTATGAACCGCCAAGAAATTGGACAAGTAGTTAGTAACATCCTACCTGGATGTTGATACAAACTGGAAAAAGCGTGATCCTTTCTAGCTAGAATCACTTAGTCGATTAACAGCTCCGCATATTTCAAAACGACCAACAATAACCGTAAAATATCTCCTTACGAGCTTAAATAGGATTAAAATGATGGTAAGCATACAATAAATAGGCCCTAGGAGGGAAAATCCATTGGCTCCAATACTCATATTAGAACTGATCCTGCAAGCAAACGCGATGGCTTCAGATGGCAGAAAAGAACAGGCTCGATGTTAATCGGGTGGCTACAAAATAATCTTCCGAAATAGGACAAAAAGTTTAAATATCAATTAGTAAGCCAAACAATTAAAACCCACACCGGTATCAGAATATTCTTTGGGAATATATCAATTATGCATTAGACTATGCATCCGAAATGTTGGCAAAAACTCAGAGACAAACAATCAAACGGTGGGTGGAAAAAACAAACTATTTCACAAATGTAGGAAAATGAAACAGTAAGATGACCCGATGTGTTGGAAAGACTGTTGATAATCATCTAGGAAGCATCGAAAAATGTTTTTCGATACCATAGACCAAGGTACATTCGACATATTGGGAAGATTTTGTAAGTATTTCGGAAGCGTAAGAAACAAAGATTCGGCAGGCCTTGGAACAACTCCTCCGATACGTCGGATGAACGTCATGAGTTCATTCGATGCATCGGGTGGAAAAAAGAAGTTTTCTTTTGCAAAAACTAAGTCATGAAGAAACTTTTGCAAGGTAAAGATACAATTTCAAGGATTTCTAAAAACAAGAAAGAGTAGGGGGCCCTAAAAAATAATTTTTTTTGGGATGGTAGTTGTAGCAGCAATAATTGGCGACTAACTGGCAAACACAGATCTCTGAACAACTGGCTTTTGAAACATAAACTGCATTATGACCTTTTACCTTTTTTTCTTTGAACAATTATTTAATCATCCAGACCTTCAAGAAATGTAAGATTCAGAACTTGTCATTGATTTTTTTCCTAATGGATAAGGCAACCGAGATTTCAAAGTCTCAATAACTCTTCCAACGCCAATGTATGAAATTCATTTACTTCTGCATTTGGTTACTTTTGGCCAAGACACCACAGGATCATAACATGATTAGGACAAGTATATTCGTTTGTTCCTCATTTCCATGCCTTTTGTATTATTTTGATGCTTTCAGACTTTTGTCTGATGAGTCTTCCCAGACTACTCTTTCTTACATTTGAGATCTGGTTTAGGTTCTTCCATCCATAGTGTCCTTTTGTGTGAGTGATACTTTATTCAACTCATAGACGAAGAAGAACCTTTTTAGTTTTCCTTTGATATATTGATTTACGCTTTTTTCTCTAGGAAATTTTGACTCTCGAGCCTTTTGGCTATTAATTTATGGCATGGGATTATTTTGAATACCATACACCTGTTCGTCCTGCTTCCTTTCTGTGGATCCTAGGTTGCAAGCTTCTTAGGGCAGATATTAAGGTGAAGTGGATGGGGCCTTAGAATAGTATGCAAGACCTCCTTAGCTTCGGTTATTTAACAGGATTTAAAGCAGGACTTCAATGTGTTAAAAAATAACTTTCTTTCCAAGGTCTATCAAATTAAAGCATCGTGTAATATTAAATTCTTAAATAGGCACATTCAATAAGCAGTTCCTGGCTCTAAAATATCCACATTTTGTCTAAAACCCAATGTACTCTGGCACCAAATGTTGAGCTAGTTTATTTAAAATAAACTAAAGCATAGAAACAAAATAACAATGTATGACATAAAGCAAATCAGAAATCAAAAGGAAAAACAAAAACAAATAAATCAATCAAACAAAGGTTTATTTATATACAAAAAATTTCTCTCAACGGAAAAGGTGAAGTAAGGTTTGAGAAACCATCCACTTACAGGAATATTCTCTTCCCATTCTTGCAAATCCTAAAGTTTATATGTCAAGGAACCTAGCTTCGTGGCAATCAGAAATGGGCCGACCCAAAGATGTTGAAAATTAGTGTGCTTACCATTTTCATCATGCGGGTGATCCCACTTTAGGAATAAATCTCCAACTTCGAAACTCTTATTTCCATATTTAAGTTCATCAAACCATCTCTTTACAATTAGCGCTTGAATCTCTCTTTAGCTTTAAACCTAGACTCTTCTAGCTTAAGCAAGGTATTGATTCTAACTTGTAATACCTCACTGCTAGATCCTCTTGAAGCTTGGGCTGATTGGGAGGCCGGGAGAAAAATGTTTGGTGGCAAAATGGTTTCTTTTCCATAGAATAAAGTGTAAGGTGAGACTCCTAATGAGTTCTTAGGTGTGACTCTATCATCCCATAGTGCATTTGGAAGAGCTATGTGCCAACTCCTTTGGTTTTCTATGACAGTCCTTTTCAGAATCCTAATAAGATTTTTATTGGTAGATTCAACTAATGCATTACCACGGGGATAATAATTAGCATAATAATGTAAATTCATTCCTTTATCATTATAAAATTCTATAAGTTTGATTGATGATAAATAAGATGCATTGTCAAAAACTAAGGAAATTGGAACCCCAAACCTGGTCATAATATGTTCTTGTAGGAAGTCTATCATTGCATCTTCATTTACTTTCGGTAGTGGAATAGCTTCCACCCATCTGGTGAAGTAGTCAGTAGCTATAAGAATGTAATTGTGTTGTAGAAAGGAATTAGGATTGATTTCTATGATAATATCAATTCCCCACTATTCAAATGGTTCTGAAACCAAGACTAGTTGTAATGGACCAATTGCTCTAACAAGTATCCCTCCACTTCACTGGTAAACATCACATTTCATTACATATTCATGCGTGTCTTTGAACAGTTTTGGCCAATAGTAACTTTCCCTTAATATATTATGGGCAGTGGTATCTCCGGAATAATTCCCTCCAGTAGGACCATCGTGCAATTCCTTTACCATTTTAGCTGCATCTTCCTGTTCTAAACATCTCAGAAGAACTCCATCATAATTCTTTCTAAAAAGAACACCCTCAATGACTTGATAAGAGGTTGATTTCATTCGTAGTGCTATTCTTTGCTTTGAACTTGAATGTTCTGGTAAATAACCTTGTTGGAGATAATGTATTAAGTCTCTATACCATTATTCTAGAGCTGTAAAAATGGGACACATATCAATCATATGAACTTTGGCTTCATTATCCCAATCACTTTCCTCACTGTCTTGACCTTCAGCCATTATTTTGCAAAGTCCTTGTCCTTTAATAATGGCTATTGGCATAAATTATATATCATATTCCTGTAGAGTCATCACCCAATTTCCTCTTCTCTCACCCAGCTCCTTTTGTACAAGCAGGCCTCAGACTGCTGGGTGCGAAACAATCACTTTAGTCGGATTCTTAAGTATATATGGCCTGAATTGCTTTACCACTTTAAACACTGCGTAGGCTTACTTATCAATGGTGGGATAATTCAATTCAGTGCCTTATAGACCAATGCTCATAAATGAAATAGGGAATTCATCTCCTATTAATATTGTATATTGATCTAGGAACAAATCATCAATCTCATCAAGGATTAATCAACAAATAACTCATGAAATGGTGTAATTGGTCTACAGGAATACTAGCTGCTCTGTATTCACATAAAGAATGAATTATTACAATTACAATGTCATGCTACAAGCATGAATGAATGAGCAATTTGAATGCCTAAGGAGGTCATACAAATTGAATGAGTGAGTCTAGCTTAACTGACTATAAGCCATTGTCCATACTCAGTTAACCACTGATCAAAACCCTAACTGAAGTCAGAGTGCAATAAATGACTAAGTCTCAACTGAAAGAGATCAGACACATGTCATAGCAAGCCAACCATCAAGTGCTAGTGCTTCAATGACTTCAATGAACCCCGATGAGGTTAACTGAAGTTGAACTAAACATCAGAAGTTGGTGGAGGTGCCCCTGTTGACTCCAGCTCATTAATTAATCATTAAATAATCAATTAAATCACTAATTAATCATTAAATAATCAAGTAAATGGGAGGAAGCACCTTCACTGACTTTTTTAACTGATTGTAACCACCAGTTAGCAATTAGGTGCATTAATATCACTCAGATCACTCCCTGAGTGCTCCAGTTAGCCTCCCCGAATGTAGGAGAAGGCTAAGTTAGCCTCCTTGACTGAAGGTAGGTGTGGGTGTGACTGGATGATGATATTTAATACTCCACTGATGTCAATTAATTTCAATAATACTTAGGATAGTTGTTTAACTAGGCCAATTTGACCAAAAAGAGTGTGTATGGTGGTAAATGTATCCAACACCCCCCCTTAAGCTATACTCAGGAGGAGTTAGAAAACACAAATGCATGAAAATGCTAGGGCCCCAGTAGCTAAGGCCATAGGTCACCTTGTACAATGCGGAAACTGAAACAATGCTCAAAACAAACTAAGTGAGGAAAAGAGGGAAAACCTAGTAGGAAAACCCCCCCCTCAAGCTGAACACTGAAAGTAGTCTGAATCACCCTAATGAAGTCACCCCCAACAATTAATGGAGGTAAGTGAGCTTCTTTTCTGAAAATTTCTTGGTGAATATGTCTACAATCTGCTCATCAATCAGGCAGTATTGCAGAATGATGGTCCTGTCATGCACTAGCTCCCTGATGTAGTGCATGTGAATCTATACATGCTTGGTCCTCTGCTTGGTAAATGGATCCATGGATATCTTAATAGCACTTTGATTGTAACAAAATAGGACAATAGACAAATTAATAACAAGATCAAACTCTGAAAGAATTCCTTGCAACCAAACTACTTGGATGCAAGCACTCACCGCTCCTCGATACTCGGCCTCTGCTGAAGATAGTGCTATGACAGATTGATTTTTGCTTGAACAGCAAATAGGGCCACCACAAAACATGAATAAATATCCAAAATTATACTTCCTATCAATAGAATCACCCACCCAATCGAAATTTGTCTATCCAACCAGCTCTAGCTCGGAGTCTGCAGCATAGTGAATGCCGTAGGTCCTGGTTCCCTGAATATACTGGAGGATCCTCTTGGCTACCTTCCAATGAATATCTTGAGGCTGCTACATGTATCTTGATACATCATTCATGGCATAACAAATATCAGTCCGATAATGTTTCAAGTACAACAATCTACCAATCAGCTGTCTATAGATAGTGCAGTCCATGAGAGGTGTGCTTTTTCCTTCTTCAAGGCTAATCCCTGAGAGGAAAGGGAATGGTGCAGGCCTACATTCAGCCATTTTAAACTTGAATAATAGTTCTGAAATGTATTTGTACTGAGTGACCATAATCCCATTAGAATTTTTCTCAATTTCAAGCCCCAAAAATTGTTTTAGAAGCACCAAATCACTCATTTCAAAGGCATTGTGGAGAGCAGTTTTGATGGCTAAAATGGAGGAAACTATGCTACCTATGATCAGTAAGTCATCATCATATAAAAAAATGATAATTAAATGATCATCATACTTCTGTAAATACACATTTGGATCTGAGCTACATCTCTGAAATTTTTGCGAGAGAAGGAAAGCATCCATCTTGGAATACCACTCTCTTGGGGCCTGTTTTAACCCGTATAGTGACTTCTTTAGCTTGCAAACCAAATATGGATCAGTGATGTATCCCTCAAGATGATTCATGTATATCTCTTCATGAATATATCCATGTATAAATGCTGACTTAACATCCATGTGATGCACCTCCCAGTGCTTGGATGCTGAAATTGCCAAAACAAGGCAGATGGAGTCCATTTTTGCAATCGGTGCAAAGGTCTCATGGTAGTCCACTCCTTGGACCTGAGAGAAAAATTTTGCTACCATAATTGCCTTATATTTTTAGGTTCTTCCTTAAGCAACAACCTTGTTCTGAAACACCCACTTTCATTGAACCAATTTCCTTCCTGGAGGAAGAGAAACTAGCTCCCAAGTAGTGTTTTTATGAAGAGAATTCATCTCTTCATCCATGGCAAATTGCCATCTTGCATCCTTAAGAGGATGGTAGTAGGATTTTGGATCTGAAATAATCATAAAATAGCAATTCTTGGATAGAAAATTATTAGGACAAGAGAGAACAATATTTTCTCTTTGGAAATCAGACCAGGTTCTCTTTGTGTCATCCGGATTTCCAATGTTGTCTCCTGCGGAGGAGAGTTTCTGTCGGGCCCATGTAGGAAGATGATTTTACACTTCAGGTTCTGATTCAAAATATGATGATTTATTCACACTAATATAATAAATCAAAGAATCCAAATCAGGGTCATCACCCCCAATTTTATCATTCAAATAATCAGTAGAATAGGAAGGAAATTCAGCAGTTTTCTCCTTCACTAGTTCCACCTCCTAAAGAGGCTCATCGAACTTGACACTTCTCTCGATGATGATCTGTTTGGTATTGATAGCTAGCAGATTGAAACCCTTATATTCATTAGGATACCCAATAAATAGACATTCTATGGTTTGTGGTTGCAAAGCTCTTCTTTTCTCAAGCGGAATTTGGGCCCATGCAGTGGACCCAAAATCATCAATAAAGGTAAGGAGGTACCTTGATCCATTCATGGATGTGATAGGAATAAGACCACTGATATCATAATGTATCATCCCCAATATGCTTGTATCTTGGTTTTCCTTCCCTCGATTGAACTTGTGCTCAGGGTGTTTTCCAATCACACAGCCCTTGCAAATTCCCGTGGTTTCCTTGATGACCGAGAGGCCTTCAACCATGGATTTTTTATGTAATTTCTGAAAATATTTGAAATTAATATGGCCAAACCTCTCATGCCACAACCTAATAGCCTCATTTCCATGAGTTATAAGAGTAGTGGGCTTTGCATCCGCAACAAAGTGAGAGAACTCATAGGCTTTTGCATGATGGTTTGCAAGGCCTTTAGCAATGAGTTTCCAAAATGTAGTTTCTATTATCTCAACATCATTTGGGATGAAAGAGACTCTCTTAGGCACTCCTGTATGTGTCATCTTATAGACACTAAGGATATTTGATGCCAGAGATGGTACATACAAAACATTAGAGAAAAAAACATTTTCAAGATCTACAATACCTTGTCCTTCCAAAATGATGGTGGAGTCATCTCCGATGTGTATGGGAATGGATTTGTTAGTCTCCAAGGATGAAAATGAGTCTTTTTCAACCATCATGTGGTTCAAATCTCTAGATTCAATCAACAGTGCTTTGGAATTTGAAGTGCTTGCCATGATAGCATGACCTTTCTCATGTTGTGGTTCCCGATCTTGCTGATCTCTCCTCTGAAAGCTCTCTAGAAGATTGATGTGATTCCTCTCAAGGAGAGAGGTTGCTTCATCAAGATTCTTCTTCATGCAGGCATGTTCAGGGTGGAAGCTCTTCCCATAATAAGAACACGTGACTTTCTCCTTGCCATGGTTCCATTTTCCTTTGTTCTTCCTTAAGCCAGAAGACTCATCATGCTGCTAATTTTCAACTCTAGTTTTAGGAGCATCAAATTTAGTTTTTTTATTCTTTTGCTGCTTTCCTTTACCCTTCAGATATTTGGGCCTTAAGACATGGAGGGATTGATCATGGGAAGATTGGATGATCCACATCTGGATAAGCTTGTCATGTTCACTTGTTAGGGACTCAATGAAGGCATTGAGTGTAGGCATCTTCCATCCAAGGGTTGTGAGCTTCCCCACACAGAATGTAGAAACAAAAAATGAATAATCAGCCCCAAGTTTGGAGAGTATGGTGAGCATGATCTGATCATCCTCCTTCTCCACTTTGCATTACTTCAAGAGTGAAATAGTATGCTTGAACTTTGTGAAGAAATCATTCAGAGTCTCAAAATTGGAAGGTTGGAGAGACATGAGTTCATTTTTGAGCTAGTAAACCCTAAAGTTATCATGCTTTCCATATAGAGATTCCAATTTTTCCCATATTTATTTCGGTGTCTTCAATCCTGCAATAAGGAAGAGAAGCTCTCAAGAAATAGAGAGGCACAAGAAACCGAAGGCTTCATCCTTCTTGTTCAAGAATCTTGATTTTTCTATGGTAGATCCAGGCTCATCTTCAGTGTCCATGGTGACTCTAAAAATCCCTCTAGAGCACGGCTGAATCTCCATATCACCTTTCCATGAGTGGAAATTGTATGGAGTCAAGAGATCTACTAAGGAGGCCATCTGGATGTGCTGGAGTGAGTGCTTCACTTGTAGAAACCTGAAAATCAAAACAGAAAGGGCAATGTAAGGTTAGACATCCTACACATTCTAGGATTTCATCACACCCAACATAGTCAATCAAGCAAGCTTTATCAACAAGTTCTTTACTTGGGGTATTAAGTGGTAAGCCTTGGCTTCTGGTGCAGTGCTAAATTTTTGAGCTATTGCTCAATTTTCATGCAGAAATCTATCAAAAGCTTTTTTTTATAGATAGAGATTCATCCCACCGTAAGATATGATACCATATTAATCTTGTATATTGATCTAGGAACAAATCATCAATCTCATCAAGGATTAATCAACAAAAAACTCATGAAATGGTGTAATCGGTCTACATGAATAGTAGCCGCTCTGTATTCACATAAAGAATGAATGATTACAATTACAATGTCATGCTACAAGCATGAATGATTGAGCAATTCAAATACCTAAGGAGTTCATATGAATTGAATGAGTGAATCTAGCTTAAATGACTGTAATCCATTGTCCACACTCAGTTAACCACTAATCAAAACCCTAATTGACTCAATTAAACCCTAACTAAGGCCGAAGTGCAATAAATTACTGAGTCTCAACTGAAAGAGATCAGACATATGTCATAGCAAGCCAACCATCAAGTGCTAGTGATCCAATGACTTCAATGAACCCCGATGAGGTTAACTGAAGTTGAACTGAACATCAAAAGTTGGTGGAGGCACCCCTCTTGACTCCATTTCATTAATTAATCATTAAATAATCAATTAAATGAGAGGAGGCACCTTCACTAACTTGTTTAACTGATTGTAACCACTAGTTAGCAATTAGGTGCATTAATATCACTCAGATCACTCCCTGAGTGCTCCAGTTAGCCTCCCCGAATGTAGGAGAAGGCTAAGTTAGCCTCCTTGATTGAAGGTAGGCGTGGGTGTGACTGGATGATGACATTTAATGCTCCACTGATGTCAATTAATGTCAATAATACTTAGGATAGTGGTTTAAATAGGACGATTTGACCAAAAAGAGTGTGTATGGTGGTAAATGTCTCCAACATCTCCACCCTCTTCCTTTTGTGTCAGCAAAGCTGCAAGCGAATTGTCAAGGGAAAAAGTGAACGATATGAAATCTTTATTGAAATTAGGACTTCTAAGTGAGGGTGCATGTGCTATTGTTGTTTTGATATTAGTAAATGCATCCTTTTCTACATGAGTCCATTTAAACTGTACATTTTGCTTAACCTTTTGCTGCAAAGTTTTGACTATTTGTGCAAAATCAGGCACAACCTTCGCACGAAATTAATGGTCCCTATAAAATATTGCATACCTTTCTTATTGTGGGGCAAGGGAATCTGTGCTATCACTTCAATCCTTTTTAGGTCTATGGAGATTCCATTTTTAGAAATTACTTGGCCTAGTAGCTTTCCTTCCAGCACTTCGAAAACACATTTTTTAGGATTCGGTGAGATACCGTATTTTCGACAACGCTCAAAAATTTGTTTTAAATGATATGGATGTTCTTCTCTTTTCTTTGAATACACTATAACATTATCCAACTAGACCGCCATGCTGCAGCTTATCAGTCCCCAAAAATCTATGTCCATGGCTCTCTGGAAAGTGGCTCCAGCATTAATTAACCCAAAGGTCATTCTCATGTAGGAAAAGGTTCCCCACTTTGTACAGAACATAGTTTTCAGTCTATCTTGTTCGGATACCAATACTTGATTGTAGCCCGAAAACCCATCCAACAAGGAGAATAACTCGGAGCCAGACACCATTTGCATAAATATCTACTCCATGGGAGGGACTAGATAATTGTCTTTTTCTAACACATGATTTAGATTTCTAAAATCCACATAGAGTCTTATTTATCTAGACTTCTTCTGAACTGGTACCAAGTTGCTACCCATTCTGAATGTCTAACCTTGAAAATAATCTTGGAGTCCAATAATTCTTTACTTCACTTTGAATTAGGGGTTCCAACTTAGGATGCATCTTACGAAGCTGCTGCTGGAACGATTTTACACCTGCTTTAATAGAAATGATGTGTTGGATTATGAAAGTTTCATATGTCTTCAAATCATCATAATTATGAGAAAATGAATCCTTATACTACTGGAATAAGTTTTTGAACTTACTTCTTTCCCTTGGAGAACAAAATTTCCCCAAGTTGACATACTTGGGTTTAGCCTCTGTTCCCAAATTAATCAACTCATACTGCACTGTTGATCTATGTGTTTTGATGTTTACTGGCTATTAAAACAATAAAATAGTAATAAATAGGTAACTATTACTAAGAGTAATTTATACTATTAAATATAGTTTATGAAGAGAAGTGTCTCTTCAATGTTTGATGGCCAAGCCATATTTAAGGTGGCCATATACATTGTATTATCATCATCCAATATATTATTATTATTCATATTCATTATTAAAATGATAGTCGGATTCGACTAACGGACAATCAGATTCGGTTTCTCCATTTGGTATCAAAGCTCGGATCCGTCTGATCAATCCCTACTTGAGCTTGGACCCGGCTCATCAATTCTTGATTCCTCCCCTACTCCATTTCACCCATATCTCTCTTCACTTGCTATCCTCCAGTTCCATACTTCTTTCCCTCCAAACACTCCCCCGCTCACGCTTCTCCATAGCTGCCATATCCCATCTCCATTCTCTTTGCCACCCATGCTCCCACCTGCAAATTTTCTCCTCTTCCCAACACTCTGCATCCACACTCCCACTACTTTTCATTTTCTCCCATCCTCTACACCCCGACACCATCACTTCCTTCCTGCAATCCATCATGCACCTACATCACCCTCCATTCACTCCATCATTGCACTTCTCAACTCCATAACTCAACACTCACCCCATGCTCATCCTCATGCTCTTTTCCATTTGGATCCATCACACACATGCCCTGCACTATGATTTCTCCTCCATGCCCTCAACCTTCGACCTCCGATTCTGTTGCACCACACATGCCCTACGACCTACCTCGCCCTTCTACTGTGCTTCCACTCCACTGTTTCCTCCACTTATCATCATTCGATCCTATGTATTACCTTATCCTCTATCCTCCCTCCACGTCTGGCACATCCATTCGTTGAAAACACTACACATATCTTCCAGCCCTCGTTTTTTATCTCCATGTGCACATTAGTTCTCCTGCACACATCGCTTCCATCACTTGTCGCAATAGTTTTGCTCTTCCTCCATCCCACTCTTGGTGAGAGCTTCCACCTTCTCCTCATGTCAAGACTCTCCACTCATTTGAAACATCTCCCTCATTTTTATCGTCTCCTTCACACAACCATCTTCCATATTCCTTAAGACTATATTCACTATCCATTATCTCTTACACATAAGCCAAAAAGCCAAAAAGAAGAAGAGTTAATAAAAAATATATAATAATTTTATTATTATTTATAATATATTCTTTTAACTTCATAAATAACATATAAAATAATATTATTATTTTCAAATAATTATTATTATATTATTATTTTAGTAAATTATTATTATTATTATTCATAAATCAATTATCTCAAAGACATTAGTTTTCTTTAATTCGTCCATAAATCAGAAAAGCATCCAAATATTCACTGCAAACTTGGATTAAGATTATGGCAGATCTAAAATACCGAATTGAAAAATTAAAGAAGGACGTCAAAACCATCATCACCAAACAAGAAAAATTTAGAGAAGAAATGAAAAATAACAATGCAACGCTGAAGAAAGAAAGCAAAGACGAATTTGCTCTAGTACTAGAAAAAAGACTTAATGACAAACTAGACATTATGAATGAGAAACAAAAAGAGTTAAATGACAAGATGAGTGCGATGACACAAAACATAAGCACCATGGCACAAAACCTAAGCATCGTGGCACATAACCAGAATACAATTATGGAAATGTTACAAAAACTAAGGTCGAGTACAAACCATATCAATAACTTAGATATGTTGGACCATTATGTCAACGAAAATAAGAGCAACAAAATCGATCAAGACAATAAACAAGACAAGGAGACAAAATATCTTAGGGATTACCAAAATACCAATAATATATTAGATAATAATGAGCTCAACCAAGATCATAGTAAGAGTCAAGCTAGTGTTGTTGACAATAAGGACGATCCATACAATGACAAAAGATGGATCCTATAGTATGCAAAAGAATCCAAGTCAAAGAAATTAGATATTGTAGATTCATCTTCTACCTTAACTGCTTTATCACCTTAGAGAAACCTACACGTAACATTATCTGGTGACTTCGAGTGTGAGAAGCCTCAAAAGATGTCACTTCTTGAGATAACTTGTAAGGATAATAAAAAGAAAACATTACGTGATGACATCCTAAGTATCGTGGGACAATCGATTTCTAAAACAAAGCTTGACATGGTTAGTCACAAAAATATTCCTCGTATTCATGTACATAGAAAACATGACAACAATAATAAATAGAATAGAGTACAAATTCAAGTTACAAATGAAGGGAAATTGACAAACTATTGAGTAAAGAGCGAGCACATACCTAATACAAGTTCTAAAACAAAAGAAATAAAGGAAGTAATGGTGTTGTTTCAACACAAAACAAGAATGAAAAGACAACAACAATAATCTAAGCTTTGAGGACAAAGCTTTCCTAAGGGGAAGGCAATGTTACAACAATAAAATAGTAATAAATAGGTAACTATTACTAAAAGTAATTAATAATATTAAATATAGTTTATGAAGAAAAGTGTATCTTCAATGTTTGACGGCCAAGCCATATTTACTAGGGCAGCCATATCCATTGTATTATCATCATCCAATATATTATTATTATTCATATTCATTATTAAAATGATAGTCGGATTCGACTAACGGAAAACCAAATCCAGTTTCTCCACTGGCCTTTGGAATTTGTTATTTAAATCAAACATACCCTCTAATTTCCTCACCCCTTTTGGTATGAAATTACTATTTTGTAGATTCGCTTGGTGTTCCTCATCATCAATAACTACATCTTTAAAAGTTTCCTCATTTTTTAAGAATTCCAAAATCAGTCGATCATCATCAAACACTCTCAGATTGGTGACATTATCAGGTACTAATGACCTGGAAATTAATTCAATGGAATATTTGTTTTTCGTGGGCACCAACCTTGCAGCAGAAGTAGCTAACAAATCAGCTGCTGCATTTTTTAGTCTAGGAATAGAATTAATATTAAAATCTTCAAAATTTGTTAAGAGATCCCAAACTTCATTTTGATATCCTTTTAAATGATGAGATAAGAAATGGATTGTATTGTGGACTTTTTTTACAATTATTTCAGAGTCTCCAAAAAAATTTAAATTCCTAACTTTGAACTCACTTGCTTTTTTCAATCCTTGAATATATGCTTCGTATTATGCTGTGTTATTTTTGCATTCAAAATCTAATCTACAAGATAAAAAATGTTTATTTTTTTCTGGATCAACTAGGACACAATTGGCCCCTAATCCTTCTTGAGTTTTCAAACCATCAAAATGAAATAACCAAAATTGATTTTCTGCTTCTAAAGCTCTAGTTCTATTTTCTAAAACAGAAACTAAATTAACTATATTATAATCAATATCGTCATTCCACAAAAACAGAAGGAGATCAGACTGTTCATCTGAATCACTACTGGCCTCTTCTGCCCGATAATTCCCTGGTTCAAGTCCTAAAAAAAATTTCCGATAAAATGAATGTGCAAAATTCATAGGTTCATTTTTTCCTTCAAGCAGTGCCACATTATATTTCATGTGTGGTTCTCTTAGTACTATACTATGATTCTGACATACTTTGTAAGGTAACCATAAGTGCAACCAATCTATTTTGAAATACCCATTAATCTTTTCAAATCAATCCATACTTAGAATTAAACCATAAGCTTCAAGTATGTCAACTACCATAATATCAATGTACTGACAAACTCTTTTATCAGTTGCTAATCGAATCAATACATTTTTCAACTCACCTACCACTTTAACTGCAGTTTTGTCCAACTGAATAATTTGACTAGCAGAAGGGGTAGGTTTCCCATTTATCTTTTTATAATCTGACAAAGGCATGACATTCGAAGATGCTCCAAAAGTCAACTAGGCAATTGTGTACATTCAAATTAAAAATTTCAAAATTCAGCAAGAAAGGTTTAGTTTGAGATTTAGACTTTCCTCCAATGCTGGCTTCATTTATCTCCTTATCGAATGGGACATTGTCTTGATATTTTTCAGGTTGGGGACCCAAGGCTTCCAAAATTTTCTTCTTCTGTTGCGGTAAATTGCACATTTCAAACAACAAAATATTTTCCTTGGTTTTCTTAATATCTTCTATTGTATCATATCCCATCTCTTGTTCGACTGATATTTTCTTATTATTCTCTAAGTTATTGTCCATAACTTTTGTTGGTTTACTCACTGCTTGAGTTTTTTGCTTTGCCATGACCTTTTACATGCGAGTGAATTTTGAGTCTTATTGGTCAGTTCTTTTATGCTTTCTTGGAACTTCTTAATCTTAGGCAATAAACTCTCATCTTTTATTGGTCCTTGACTTCTTTTTGTGACGTTGAATGTCGAAAGATATATTTCTTTAGTGGGTTCTTCTTCTTCTAATCCCAATGGGGTAATACAATCCAACAAAACCATATTTGTCTCCTCTGAAGTTGTTTCTTTTTCGGTTTCTTTTTCTTCCTTAACTTCAGGTTTTGTTAGTTGAACATATAACTGTTTATTTACAACTAAGTTCATTGAATTGATCCATTGAGGACAAATTTTGTCAGAGTGAGGTTGTTGGTGAAAAGTACAAAATTATCCATACCAACTTCGGTGAGGTTTAGCACAGAAGAGTTATCAAGGGGTGGTTGGGGTGGACTATTTTCTTCTTTCTTCTTGAAAAATTGTCTAAAGGGTTTTCTAGAAGAACTTTCTTCTTTATCTTTCTCTCAGTCAACAATCTTGTTTGAGAGTTTTTGCACCATCTTAACCATAGTGTCTAATTTGTTCGAACACTATTCTTTTGTCTTTGTCAGCAGTAAAGGATTTTTATTAAAAGTTTTTACATATGGATTTGAAGATTGTTTATGTATGATTTCGAGTTCTTATTCCACTTTCTTAGCCTCTTCATAGGTTTCCAACAGTGAGGGTTTTACTGACCTTTTCATGAACATTTCTATCTCAAGCGAAAGTGCTAAAGAACAGTATTCCATTAATGTTTCTTCAGCAGGCATTATAGCAACACTAAAATTATTCAAATGGTGAGAAAAACTATGATTAAAATCAAGCACTTTCTCTTTCTTCTCCATCTTTAGACAAAGTAACTCTTTCATCAGAGTAGTCGTGGTTCTTTGGCGTCCAAACTTGTTCTTAAAAAAAATTCCAAATGTATTCTAGTTTGTGATTGAATTCACTTGTAGACCAAAATACCATGATGTTGCTTTTCCTTTAAGGGTGGGTAGAAATAGTCTACATACTACATTTTCATGTTCTCCTGCTGATAAAACTTCAAGGGATAAGAAAAAACTTTGTAAATGATCATCCACATCAATGCCCTTTGTAGGGTCAACCTTGGGTAATGACTTCTCAGGATGTGTAGGTAAATTGTGCAATGGAATAGCCAAGTTAAGAGGGGTTCTAGCTCTCCAAGCTGGTGGTGAAGGTGGCTGATTAGAATTTGGATTTATAGATACATTTCTAGCTACATTCCTAGCCATGATTGGAGGTGGAGACTGAGGTGGAGATTGAATAGGGGTTCAAAAAGGTGAATGAGACGGGGAATCAAGTCCC
The DNA here is from genome assembly GCA_001517045.1 of Pseudotsuga menziesii. Taxonomy (NCBI): domain Eukaryota; kingdom Viridiplantae; phylum Streptophyta; class Pinopsida; order Pinales; family Pinaceae; genus Pseudotsuga; species Pseudotsuga menziesii. Next base: position 302,191 of record LPNX010192503.1, on the reverse strand, counting down.
AACTGATAAAGAGGTTGGAAAATTTCCTGCAAGATTAAATCTACCATCTCTTCAAAATCTCTCACTAACACTAAATATTCTATGAAAGGGCGTTCTTTCTTACGAGACTGTCTTCTAGGTAATTCAGGGATGTTCGAAAATCCTTCAAGCTTCTTTGCATACGACCTTGTGTTTCTTATCAGATCGTTAACTACTTCGAGAGACATAGGATAAAGGAACTCAGGATCGAATTTTCTTTCACGACTGGGGTCCTTGGGTAGACTGGTTTCAGAACTATCACTGGTGGAATATTCTTGAGAAAATGAATTTCCTCAGCCATCCATGTACTGGAGATTCAGGCCCTCCTTCTAGAGCCAAAAAATGTTGATGCCTGGAAAAATACTAGGTACTGATAGTAGGGGTTCTCCCCAATAACTGTTCCCAAATAGATCGTTTATTGTTTGATATGGGGAACCTGTCTAGTTTACGGTCCAACTACCATAGAGTTAAGGTGAAAATTTTAAATTTCTTTTATCAGTTGCAACCTGATCCACTGTTTAAATATTTTATCTTTATGTATGGAATGCAATTGCCTAATATTAGTTTCAAGTAACATAACAGAACAACTAATCTATTCTAACCTATCCTTAAGGAGCAAGATTGATAAAAAATAGAAATTAACAATGTACTGTGTGGTTTGCATAAAGTATTCTACAAATAATTGATAAATCCAAGACACGTACACACAGCAGAAAATTAACACAAAGATAGATCCATGATATTAAAACATTTATCATTCATTGTTGCATAAGATTCATCACATAATGCAAAATAAGTCATAACTCAGAAGTAGTTCAGAAAGTTAGGAATGATCTCACAGATTGTATATATTGCTAAACAAGAAATAGTTCTCCATTTATCTTTACACAACATGCTTTGAGACTTATGCAACACCCTCTCCAGCAAAATTCCATGTTCTTCATTATAAAAGGAAATAGGTCTTCTTACAATAAGATTCAGCAACTATACCAGTGAAAATTATTTTCTACATCTACTTTACCTATACTTATACAAATTAAAAATGACTCTTGAGTTGCCCCAACCTTTTGGGCTTCTTCGACTCTTCCTTTACAAAACTTTTGTCTTTTAGTGCATTACTAAAAAGAATAAATACAAAATCATATAATATTGAGCTGGTGAATAAATCAAATTCAAATGGGCCCAGCTGGTGTCTTAATAAAAACGCCCCATGCATATGCTTCTTCATTGATGACCCAATATTCTGCAGGCTCCAATACACGCATTGCCACTTTAAGCTTTGATAGCTGAGACTCAATTTCTTTCACTTTCGGTACATTTTGACTCAAATATTACTCTAACAAGAGTTTATGGATTGAAGCTTGTATAATCTAAATCTTGATGTCTTCCTCACAAACAACCTCAAGCTTGGATATGCTTTCTTCCCTATTCAACACCCTTTCTTGCAAGTTTTTCAAATGTTCCTCCCTGATTGGGAAATCTTTGTCCGGGGCACCTATTAGAACCATACACTAATTGTGAACAAAATGTATGCCTTTGTAAATTTCAACACATTTTTCAATAGTTTTTTCAATTGTTGTGCTTAATCTGACTGTTGTTCTACACCTGAAATTTATTATGGCTACCTCCATCTTAAGACTTCCTATAGACTTCTTAGGCATATTAGTTGGAAAGGTTGAATGGGTTCATATCCATGTTAATTTATTTTTTACAAGCTCAACTACCTCTGATAATCTTTTCCGGAATTATGATGAGTTGAGCGCTAGCTCTTTCAATTTGTTTAACTCTATACATCTTCCTTGCAAGACTCAGCAAAACCTGATTTATCTCTTTTTGCAGCATCAAGGCTTGATTCTGAAAAGGAGTGATATCCATCTGTTTCTCCTTTGCCACTTGAAGTTTTTCTCTCAGTAAAATATTCTGAGTTTCTAGCTCCTCTATTTTCTTGCTCGTTGCATCTCCTTTCTTTTCTGCTTCTACAACCTGCTTCTCAAGATATTTCTTTTCTCCTTCAATAATACTTATTGATAATGTCAGGACATCCTTGTCAGATTGTAAACTTTGGCATGCCTCCCTTGACTTCTCAACCTCACTGAGAATATCTTCATGCTTCCTCTTCAGACTTTGTCCCTCGCCTCTCTCCTTCTTCATATTTTCCTTCATTTGAACAACCTTCTTCTTATATTGCTCCAAATTAGTCATTCATTTATCCACATTATCTTCATTTTTGAGGGATGAGGCTACACCTACCTTTGCAAGAATCCTTGGGTCCTTGTCAATCCCATGGATGATTATTTTCTTAGTCACCATGTGTTGTCACCAGATCTGTCCCACAATTTTTTCAAGATTTGGGCAGAAAAAAATATTAAGAGTTATAGAACACCTACTACAAGGATCTTGATGTTCAATGGTCTTTATCACTATTCCTTTGTATTCGTTGAGTCGAGTAAAAAAGAACCTTAGTTTCAATCTTAGTCTTATCATTAAGAATCATCTTAGTTTTATCATTAAGAATCAAGTTTTCCTCATTAGGTTACTATATCATCAAGATCCTTGTCAAACCCATTCTCAATGTTATAAGCCAAGTCAACTATCCAAATTCTAAATTCATCAAGCCAAGAATGTAAACACTCATATCAAAATGTACATGCAGCAGATCGATATCATCACGAATTATGGACCTTGTTTTTTGGTTTTCAGCTAACCATATACAATCGAACTTATTGGTATAGCTTGCATTTTATGGAATATATTACAGGAATTCTGGTTATCAAGAAAATCACATCATCCAAGAGCTCCCAAGAAAGGATGTCCAAGCACACGATGGAGATGTTTTGAAGAATGCCAAGGACAGGATTTATAGGATTCGAGGAGCATCCACATGCTTCAATTATAAAATGTTATTGCTGGCTCTTGCGTATTTTGTGCTCTTATGAATGCACATGTCAAAGAAACAATAATGTGTTGATTCTAATGACCGGGGTTATTTTTTAATCATAGCAAGAGCAATTTATTGAACACATGTATCTTAAGAATCTGTGAAGGCATATTTTCTAGAAATGCCCTGTTTAGTCATTTCTTTTCAGAACAGATTGTGGGCAATAAGAGATTAATTTGGGGGAACTATAGGAGGTTTTTATTCCTAATATATCAAAATACAAAAACCTATATCAAGTTTTAAAGAGGTATCAAGGATTGGAATATCCACTCTCCTCATTTCATCCTATTTTTCTGACTACGCAAAGTCTAGTCTAAGTCATATTATTGCAGAATTGGTTATGAACAACTGGAGGGGAATTTTCACAAACTGAAAGAGGTTTATCTTAGTAACATATTCAGTTATAATAAAATATTTCAATTTTCCTACAAGTGTCACATATTGGGATAATCAAATCCATTATTGAGTCCTATTGTTTTTGGATCTCAAAATTTTCCTATTTTGACACCTGTTTTTAGCATGCCGATCTCGCGCAAATGGAAACAAATATTAGGGAATTGAGAGAGGATTTTTCTCATAAAAAAATGATATACAAAACCCTATCCATGATTGTACACATCTATCATGATTTAAGATATATGAATTCATAATTGCAGCCCTAGGTTTTAGTAGCCTGGTCCATTTTTCAGGGTAAACGGTTCCAAAATTTAATGTAATTTCTGCTATCTTTAGAAATTCGACCTCCTAGGGAGGATTTCGACCTCAACACCTATATGAAGCATGATGCTAAAAAAATGAATAGGGAGAGGGAGTTCCAGCTAAGGGCTAATACTATATTGGCAGAGGCATGTATTACATTTCTTGGGTTATTAAAGGATCTTTGCAGTGATTATCTACGATTGAACATATTTTTTTTTAATTTGAAGTGATAAATACTGCATGTTGTTCATAATTTTTTTCTATGTATGGTCCTATTCATCTATACTATAATTCTAATGTTTCATTTGTATGTTCTTAAGTGATCTGAGACAAAGTTGGTTCTTTCCCTACATAAGTTCATGCTCGTAACTTTATACCTTTGTTTATTTTGTTTATGCATTCTCTGTTTGTTATATCCGCTATGTTTTCTAGATCTCAGCAATATTCATTTGCAAATGAACTCTCAAACCTAATCATCCATTCAACAATTTTAATATTTCTCTAAGCTTTCCTCTCTTGCAGTCAAGAGTTAACTTTAGTGATAACATCTTCTGGCGTCATTGTAGGGGATGAAGGAACGAAGTCATCTTCCCTAGGGTTTGATATTGATTAGATCCTTTTCTTGACGGTGAATAAGAAGTGGACACTTATTTGACTGCTGATTTCTTCACCGGGCGACTCCAAAGAATCCAAAGGTGACTCCATTTGTTCAGGATCCAGGATGCCATCAAATGATTGAATGGTTGCAAGGTATGAATTTTGTGATTTCTCAAAGATATATGGTTTTCCAAATATTGTACCTGATAAAGAAGTATGGGAACATTGCATTTCAAGTTTTAGAGGAAAATATTATGATCATCCTGGTGAACATCTATTCAATTTTCACGAGTGGATGCATAGGCTAAATATTGACTACGAGGATGTTCTTATTAAAATGTTCATATTTTCTTTGGAAGAGTAGGCTCAAGAGTGGTGCAAATCTCTTCCTGTTGCTAGTGTTGCTTCACTAAAATATTTTCACGTGGCATTTCATTCTTTTTTCCAAGAAATATTTTCTACTGAGATCCTTTACCCAGAATGCTGTGAAGAATTTAAATTATTGTATTCTCATTCCAATGGTAAAAGGATAACTATTTTTCCTGACTCAGCGAATACTGTTTGTAAGGAAGAGTTTTCAGCTGAAAGTCCTTTTGAAAATTATTGTGATGAATTTGAAGAGCATGTTCAACAGAAAGCAAATGTTCTTCTAATTGCAAGAATGAAAATCATGTTATTAAGGAATATTTTCTAGATCTAATTGATGATAGGAAAGATGACTACATAGTTTCCGATGCATTTGATTTTGTCTCTGATGCACCTGCTCTCTTAGATATAAATGAAGAAATAGATTAAAAAGAGGTATTTCCTCAAGTCTTTCAAGAGGATTCCTATGATATGTTGTTATCTGTGATTAAAGAGGAAAATCAAGAGGCTGCTCATCAAGAACAGATGTATGAGGTAGCATATGGAAAAGTTAGATTTGATCAATAGAGTTATGAAAACATTCTTCCCATTTGTCATGCATAGTCAAAACCAGTTTATGACAGCCATACATCAGAGGTTGAAGAAAACATTGAGCAGCTAGCAGAGGTAATCATGCTTGGTTATCTATCTACTTTTTTCTATGTCCCTGCAGTGTTTTATATGGAATCATTTTTCTCATAAGATTTCAGCCTTGTTGCTTTTGGAATTAAATAAGATGATGGTTATAAGTATGTGTTACAAAATAAAGTTCTGTTACACATAATGAATGCCTCTCTGATTTCTATCGGCACTCAAAAAGCTTTTGTAATTGGTTCAATGTTATCATGGCTTCATTGGAAACATGATGTCACATGATGAGCCAGTTTTACTAGTTAGAAGTAGGATTAGATAGAAGAATAAGCTCAATATCGAGCATGAATATTCTTTTTAGATTGTTAATTTACAACAAAATTTTGTTCTCAGCTTTTTGTTATAGTTTGAATAAGTTATAGAAGTTTGGGCTAGATTTGAAATGATATTGACTGACTCCATAACCCAATGGAGCACTGGTACAGAGCTAGATCATTTCACAATTTGATATACAACATAATAGATTGCAAAATTCAGTTTGTATATTATGAGTTTGAATCACTTTTCAGTTTGTGATTTTGCAGTAGCATGAAGACTCCAACCCAATGGAAAAGGCACTTAATCTGCTTATTCTTGGCAACGCATAGGGAGCATGCCATCCCCAAACAAAGCCAGATATTGTCACCATATTTGTCCCACAAATTTTTCAAGATTCAAGCAACAAAAAATCTTAAGAGTTATAGAACACCTACTACAAGTATCTTGATGTTCAATGGTCCATATCACTATTCCTTTGTATTTGTTTAGTCGAGTCAAAAAGTGCCTTAGTGTCAATCTTAGTCTTATTATTAAGAATCATCTTAGTTTTATAATTAAGAATCAAGTTTTCCTCATTAGGTTACTATATCATTCTTTGATTTTAGCATATAAAAAATTGGTTTTACATTCCATGTCAAACCCAATCTCAATTTTATAAGCCAAGTCAACCGTCCAAATGCTAAATTCACCTTGTCATGTTTTTCAAAAGCTAACATAGGCTTTAAACACTCAAGCCCATATTTGAATTCCACTACAATTCCACACTTAGCTTCCAGGAGCCATGACTAAATATTTAAGTTTTATATGTGTATCCATATGCCAACAAAGAGATGATCAAAGCACCAAGCTAATCCCTGTGCTGATTAAAGAACATGCCACAAAGAGATCAAGTGTTTGATGGACAAGTGCTAATTGCTTCAAAAAGACACCAATTTCTGTCAACTAATTTCAATTGTCATTGGGAACACACAAATGTAGATAGAAAATCCATCATCTCTTGTGGAGGGAAAAATTCCAAGTACAATTTTAAGTTTGGTGAAAATTCAGATGGAAGTAACAGTATACATTGTGCTCAGCTTCTCTAAAATATATAGTCATCATTTTCAAATGACCATTATGAACAGATGGAAAATAATTTTGAAAAACTGAAGGCGGTTTTTATTTCTAATACATCAAAGAACAATAACATTTATCAGTTTTCCTACAGGTGTCACAGAATGGGAGAATTGAATCCATATCTGAGCCCTAATATTTGGATCTTAGAATTTCCCTGTTTGACACATGTTTTTGAAATGCAGATATCGAGAAAATGAAAATGAATATCAAAGAAATGAGAGAGGTTTTTTTCTCAAAACAAACCAATATCAATAGCCTCTTTCTTTTTACACATGTTTGTCACAGAATTGGACAACCAAATCCATCTCTGATCCCCATTTTTCAGCAGTCTAGCCCAATTTTTGTGGCAGGCAGTTTCAGAAATTATTTGTAACTGATTGTTATCTTTGGGATTTGGGAGGGAATTCGACCTCACCATATATATAATGCATATTGTAAAATTCTGGAAGGGAGAGGGAGTTCCAGCCGAGGGCCAAGACTGTATTGGCAGAGGCATGTATTACATTTCTTGGGTTATTAAAGATGCTCTGTAGTGATTATGTACAATTGAACCTGTTTTGTTTTAATTTGAAATGATAAATACTGCATGTTGTTCATAATTCTTTTCTGTGTATGGTCCTATTCATCTATATCATAATTCTTATGTTTTAGTTGTATGTTATTCAGTGATATGAGACAAAGCTGGTCCTTTCCCTACATAAGTTCATGCTCATAAATGTATACCTTTGTTTATTTTTTTTATGCATTCTTTTTTTGGTATATCTGCTATGTTTTCCAAATCTCAACGATATTCGATTGCAAATGAAATCTCAAACCTAATCATCCATTCAACAATTTTAAGATTTCTCTAAGCTTGGCTCTCTTGCAGTTGAGATTTAACTTTAGTGATAACACCATGATTCCTTTCTTTTCCCCGGTGTCCACCTTTTTCTCAGTTCTCATGACAATTCTCTTCTTACTTTTGTCATAAAAAACTGTATTTAAATTGGCTACCTCCTGCTCTTGAGATGGGATGGAAGGGATTAGTTTAATCCCTAATGTTGGAGTTGGATCTCCCATGGTTGTGCTGCTAGATGGGACAGATGATTCCAACAGATCATCATAAGACTAAGTCTTCTCCAAATTTGCACGATCTTTTTCTTTATGTTCTTTTTTCTGTATCTCTTCAGGTACTCTCTATCTACTTGGTATCTTTCTCTGTCAGTTGCTTCCAGTCTTAACCTTTCATCCTCTTCCTACCTTTAATGGGATTCTTTTTCTTAGCTTCTTCTTTGGTTGTCCTTTTCTCAGCTTCTTCTTTTGCTTCTTCTGATAGTTTGAGTGCCTCCTCTTCCATTTTCTTAGCAGCTTCCTCTTCTTGTTTCTTCTACTACTCAACAACTTTTTCCTTACCACCTACGGTTGTTATCTTTTGCTTGAATCTCTTCCTCAAGGCTATCATATTTTGTGCATTACGAAATATTTCTTCATCTTTATGCTAGTAATCCAGATATTCAAAATGTACTCCTGCTGCAACATAATAGTTAGCAACCTTATCCTCAGAATCATTCCTATGAAAACTTATCTCTCCAAAGTGGAAGTACTCTAACTCCTTCACAAAATATAGTGCACTCTTCACTTTGGAGAACTTATAAATTCCTACATAGAACAGGAGTAGGGGGTATACAGCCTTCTTCTGATCAAAAAGGAAATTACCAACGCCATCAATGTAAAGTTGCCTCACTACTTCCTTGTGAACAACATAATCCATGGCGTATCTTGGTAAAAGAGAAGGGGCCCTCATTCCACCAAACATCCTTAGGTATAGGCCTTATTCTGTTAGGTAATAATGACCATTATCCTGTGCAATATTTAATGCTTCTTCACACATGCAAGCACACTTAGCAAAGAATATTAATTTGTGTAGTGGAATTATGAAGTCTTCACAAATACTCTTATAATGGTTGAAATATTTGTGTGCACAAAACAATTGATATGCAACATATATAGGAGTTTCGGTCTTATCCCATTGGCACTTCAAGGCTGGGAATGCCTATGTGCACAAAATAGAATCAATAAAAAAAGATATCATATAGAAATCTAACTTCTTTTGTGAAACTCCTCCTAGCACCGCACTTATGCATGAGGACAAACTATTAGATTCTATATTGGCCCAGTTAAAAATGGTGCCCTGAGTGGCCACAAAGAAAATCATTGGTACCCAGCTCAGTTTGTAGTTCTTTCGATTTGCTCGTCCAAAGATCCTGTTCAACATTAATGTTATAAACCTAAAAGGAGTGCACTGGTGAGCAGTTTCATATTCCCCAGAAGGCCTTGTATGAAAATGCTTCCCGGGAACCATCATTCTTCTAACATTGTCCAAAATATCTAGGTCAAGGCCATTTAACCATTCTTATGTTAGATAACTCTGGGGTGTGGGTAGCTTGTAGGCCTGAGCTACATAAGCTAGGATATAAGCAACATAACCTTTTCCTTCAATATTTCACAAAATCATTTTTGTTACATCAACCTTCGGGAGGATCTATCCTATTACTTCTGCACATGGAAAAATTTATGGTTGCGTGGCAACCTTCATGATCGTTGAACTCCCTATATTGGCATATATTGGTAAATACTCTAATCCTGTATTTGGGATGCTTTGATTGGTGATCATTCGGTAGATTTCCCCCCCACTTGTACTCAGGTTCAATGCCTATGACAACTTTGGTATATTCATATACAACTTCAACTTGTGTTATGATCTCTATCTATGGATATTCGTCTGTGACTCACACCTTCTTTTTCCCCTTCCGAGGCATATTGCTATATAAAATACGAGGCTATTTTGATCATATGAAAACATGTTAGATTCAATCTATTCCAAAACATATAACTGCAATTGATAAATTATACAATAAACAGAACCAGTTTTAACAAAAAATGTTTACCGAATCATCATTATGCATATTGACCAAACTTTTGTTTCCACCCTAAAATGCGCTCTCTTGAAAATGAAATATAAACAACAGGCTCAAATATTTCTAGAGTTGGACTAGACATGGGTCATAGGAAAGGGTACTCTACTACACGGCACTAAGGACGTCATCATGGCAATGCAGCTTTCTCAGCATAATAGCCTCAACACCATCGACAGGTAAGAGAAAAAAACCCAGGTTTCCTAGGAGGAAAACCTATATGGATAGCCAAGGTTTTCACACTAAATGAAAATTCCTCCCCTCGAAATTCCCAAAAAAAAATTCCCATTCCAACTGGCCAATGGTTGCAATTCCGCTGCCCCCGTATTGGTGAAATAGAGGAGTGGTGCAGATGGAGAAACGTTCGTCTACCCACATATTTCCTTCTACAAACGACTGTAAGAGAACTCCTCATGGCAAGATCTAGGAAACAATGGCTGGGGAAGAAAAGAAAATCAAAGTCCCTAGTTAAATCAGTAACAAAGCTTCAAAAAAACAATGATGACCTTAAAGTATAAATACCTCCCATGAAAACGGGAAAACCTATCCCTACCAAGTTGCTACAACATGAACCACCAAGCAACACGACAAGTAGTGTGTAAGATCCTACCTGGCTACTGATACGACCTGGAAAAAGTGCGATCCCTGCTAGCTAGACTCGCTCAGTCGACTGACAGCTCCGCAAACTTCAAATGGCCCACAATAATTGTAAAATATCTCCTTACGGGCTTAAAACAAGGGTGAGTATACAATAAATGGGCCTCCGATGGGAAACTCCGTTGGCACCAATATTCATATCGAAACTGACCCTACGAGCAAACATGAGGGCTTCGGATGGCAGAAAAGAATGGGCCCGATGTTAATTGGGTGGCTACAAAATAAGCTACCGAAACAGGACAAAAAGTTTAAAGATCAGTCGATAAGCCAAACAACTAACACATGCACCAGCATCAGAATATTCTTTGGGAATATATCGGTTATGCATCCAAAATGTTGGCAAAAACACAGAGACAAACAATCGAAAGGGCGGGTGGAAAAAACAAACTATTCTGTGGACATCAAAAAATGAAACAACAAGATGACTCGATGCGTCATAAATACTGCTGATAATCATTTGGGAAGCATCGGAAAATGTTTTTCAATACCATAGACTAAGGTACATCCAACATATCAAGAAGCTTTTGTAAGTCTTTTGTAAGCGTAAGAAACAAATATTCAACAGGCCTTGGAACAACTCCTCCGATACGTCGGATGAACTTCATGAGTTCATCCGATGCATCGGATGGGAAAAAGAAGTTTTCTTTTGCAAAAACTAAGTCACGAAGAAAATTTTGCAAGGTAAAGATAGACTTTCAAGGCTTTCTAAAAAATAGAAAGAGTAGGGGGCCCTAAAAAGTAAAATATTTTTGGGATGGTAGTTAATTCTTTTCAATACATTCTATTTCTTCATCCATGGCTTGTTCCCATACATCATCTCTGACAACTTCTTCAAATTTTGAGGATCATCAATTTGAGAAAATAGTGCAAATAATGAAAGTGAATTTGGTGTATCAACATCATATATTTTGTGCAAAATTCTTGTTTTCTTGGCGTCAAGCTTGCTAATGTTGGATCGAGTGATGTAGAACTACTTGTTGGAATTTTTTGCGCTCTTGATTTGTTTGTTAGTGTAACTCCATTTGTGAATTGTTGCACAAATACTTGAGATGTGACATGTCACAGATTCTTGGGAGTGGTTGGAACTATGGAATTTTGTTTGCATGTGGTGTTTGAACCACTTCTTCTATGATGTCATCATGTGATAGGATCTATAATTTTTACATTCTTCTCTATAGTTCCATNATTTTCAAAAAACTAAACATCACAGCTAATTATAACTTTCTTTGTGACGAGGTCATACATTTTATATGCTTTTGTGTCTTCTGAATCCCCCCCCCCCGCCCCAAAACAATTGACCCTTATTATATAATTTCTTCCTCAATTCATATAGAATACGTGCATGTGCAACACAAACAAAAGATTTTAAATGAGAGACACTATGTTTCATACATGTCCAAGCTTCTTAAGGAAGTTTGTTCTTTTCACACTTTGTTGGACATTGGTTCATGATGTATATAGTGGGTTCTACTGCCTCGGCCCAATATTCATTTGACAATTTGTTGAATACCATCATACTACGTGCCATATCCATAATGGTTTGAGTCTTCCTTTCCATGACACCGTTCGATTGAGGTGTGTATTGCGCAGTGAATTTCTTGTGAATGCCATGTATTTAAAAAAAAAATTAAAAATCATTTGACACATCTTCGCTGCCTATATATGTCCTTAAGATATTGATGTTGTATTCTCTTTGCTTCTCCATAAGTACCTTGAACTGTTGAAAATATCCAATTGCATCATATTTGGGTTTTAGAAAATAAACCCATGTTTTTCTTGTGAAATCATTCATAAATGCAAGAAAACAGTTGCATCCTCCTATGGATGGAGTTTTCATTGGCTCACCAATATTTTAATGTACAATTTGAAGTGGTGCATGCCCTCTATATGAATTTTCAACTAGAAAGGACTCCATGTGTCGCTTGCAAAAAATACACGCTTCAAAATTTTCTCTATTTTTTTAATTAATGACAATCTGTTCACCATATTTTTCATGTGCAGTAGCACCATCACACCAAAATTTAGATGTCCAAATATGAAACACCATATCCAGGATTCATTTTGTACCTCTGATTGTAATGCTACTTGTATTTCCTTACTCTCTTTCTCTTCCTTGGTGCATTGTTGGTCTATTTCTTTGCATTCTTCCTTGAATGAAGCTCCTGAATATTCATTTTGTCCTTCATGAAAAACTTGAGTTTTTTTTCCTTTCATATATGGCTGTATCCTCATAGGAAACAAGCGATTTCTTGTCATCTGTACCTTTGCTATCAGTTGTTTTCTAGGTATGTCCATAGTCACACAGTTATTTTCTTCCATGTAAAATCTGTAACCTTTTTGTAACAATTGTCCAATGCTTATAAAATTGTGGCTTAGACCTTTGACATAATAAAAATAAGGCATGGTTTTCTACTCCTTCTCTTTGAGAACATAGAAATTTGAATTACTTGTGAGAATGAATTTAGTTGATTAAGAAGAACTTAATCAGTTAAAATTGAGTGATATTAACAATGAGTACTTAAGCTAGTCAAGGAGATGTTGAGTTTATCACAAAGTGTTAATAAATAAGATCCAGTTAACTAAAAGTTTTTTGCATGGAAACCCTTTAGTTAAACTAACAGTCGACCCTTGAGTTACGCCACTTGCATGACGACTCTTAAGTTAGCATCCTAACTAAGTGGTCTAGCTTCAAGTTGTATATCAAGTTCATCTTGAAGTCAGTAGAGCATGGATATGATGTCAAATATGAAAGGAAATATGCAATTGTGTTGTGTAGTATTGATGATTTCAAGGTGTAGAATAATTTCCACATGTAGGCATTCACTATATTCTACATGTAACTTCTTTCACCCATGGAGTGATTCACTAACTCTTGCATGAGACCAAATTTGCAAGTTAAATTGTGTGTAGGGAATATAGTTGGATAACTTTATCCTTCTCTCTTCTCTATTGCCCAGTGATTAAACTTGGGTTGTTTGAATTCTCACTCTTAACTTGCACCTGGGGTGTCGAAAGCAATATGCAATTGTAAGAGACATTCTATGCTATCTATCATTATTATACTAAGGATATTTGCTAGGTTTTTTCATACTCATTGTTTGGAGGGTTTTCCCCAGGGTATATGTTGTGTTATATGGGTATGATTATGTGTATGATTGGTTCATTGATTTCAATTACTCAGTAATTTTGCAATTAAAAATTAAAGATAAAACATTAACAAAATTGAACATGGTGTCAAAGCTCAAGCTATGAAGGGGCTATGTTTTTCAATCAAGCTTGTCAATCCTACGTTGATCCTAAGTGGTAGAGGTTTAAAATAGTACTTGAAGAACAATGTCCTCGATCTTAGTAAGGTTTTAATACCGACTTGAAGGAACCTCAAAATTCAACACTTGGAAGGCCATGATTCTGAACATCCTAGAAGAGCGTGACTTTGATGGATAGATATCCAATGTTGTTGAAGATCCTACGTTGAATGTAGGGTGCACTACCTTAAAAAAGAATCAAGATAAATCTAAGAGATACTTTGACAAATCTCTATGAGAAGAAGGATCCTAGTCAAAGGTAGGAATTGAAGAACAAGCTACCCAATTTGAAGATGGAGAAGGATGAGATAGTGGCCTCATTATTCACAAAGCTCTCTGAAGTAAGAGATCAACTCACTAGCATTGGAGTAGTGATCGATGATAATGATCTCATTCAAAATGTTTTTAATGGTCTTCCACTCCAATGGGATACATTCTTAACCAATTTTAATGGCCAATAGGTGCAATCAAACTTTCAGAGACTGTGGCATGATTTCCTCCAAGAAGAAGGGTGAATCCAAAGAATGTTTGCTTACTCCAAAGATGAAACCTTTATATTACAACAACGATGAAGAGAGGAAATAAATATTTCTCTAATAAGAAGTTTACTCATTCAAAGGGAGAATAATTTAGAAAGATCTTTGATAATTCAAAGGTCAAATGCTTCAACTACAATATGAAGTGCCATTTTGCAAGAGACTGCTGAGATAAGCAAAGAGGAAAGTTCAAGGGTAGGTTTCATGCTTCTACTACTATAGAATATGAACCTACAATAAACTATTATTCTATTGATCATAAGTAAAGAGATGTAGAAGATGATGGCCAGCGAAAAGAGTATTTCCTTTAGTGCACCAATGATTGCATAATTTCTAGATGAGGAGATTGACATCAGGCATATATTAATATGCAAGGACTCCAGTAATCTCTTTAAGGAGGCATAGATCAAGAGGGATCCCACAAAAACAATAAAATATAAATACATGGATTCATATTATCAATTTCTCTTGTAAAATAGATATAAATATTTTTAATATATTTTTTGTTATAGTTGTATGCATATTTGTATTTCTAGAAAAAGGAAGTATTTTATATTAACACATGATTAACATATGTTATACTTTATTTTATTTACGATCAATAATCTCATATAGTACATGTTATGATTGAGTGAGTATCCTATAGGGTCGCATAACATTTCATGAGATATGGATGCATGTTGTGCTGAAGAATTAGCTAAAATGTTAACATAACTATGTAAATTATTACCATTGCATTGAAATGTTTAGATAATTGAATTTCATGATCACGTAATTTTTCCAATAATTTGACTTAATTTGACTTGTAGGAAAAGACAATATGTTATGACCTACAAGAGAAGAATGTAAAATCATTCTAGTTATTCAGCATTTGAAGGATATCGTGATGCTCTGAAGCAGGTGTTACGAAGAAACTTCCTATGGATTGGGGTGTACCGCAACAGACAAAGAAACCACATAAATCAATCCCTTCTCAATATGAAATAGAAATACAACATCTAACACTAAAGGGTCTCAAAACATACCTTATTTCAGACGGTTGAAGTAGATCCCCATTGAGATTTTTCCAATCCCGCTTTCTTTAGCAATTTACTCTAAAAAACAGTAAACAAGGTAAGCATGCTATATAATATAGTGTTAGGCCTACTTTAGCATATATAATCAATAATTCATAAGAAATTAAATGAATCCATGCATTCAATACTCATTTAAATGCACATCATTGGATAGGAAAATATATTTGTATTAATAAAATCATAGATTACATAAGTGACAACCTATGTCGACATGTCTGTGAACCGGAGAAACTGATTCCTCCACCTAGGCCTCCACCACCTCAATCCTCCATCTCTCGATAGCAAGCTCACAAGAAAATGCAAGCTTAGGAAGAACACAAATTTCTCCAAGGGACAAAGGGATGTAGACTCAAGTATAATCAAGCTAGGGAAACAATGGACTATAGTTTTCTTGCTCTTCAATTCCTCCCTTTTCAATGTATCCGAGGGGTTCCTTATATAGTGCTTCAATGGGGTAATGGAAGGTAAAATCCGAGAGATCTCGAGGAATATGGAAGGCAAAGAGATAAGTGAATCAGATCCACATCAAGGAAAATTCCAAAAATATTTGGACTTATGCACACATCCCGATGTACGCGGGTTTAAGAGTAATATCCATGTATATATGCGAGAAATGGATTAAAGTGGCGTACAACAAATAATAGTGTTTTTAAGGATGATATTGGAAACATCAAAGGTACAAAAATAACCCATGGGTCCAAAGAGTCTGCAGAGGGACAGGGAAGGCCATAAACATGTGATCAACCATGTGTGGTAAAATTAGCTGTAACAGATGCCCCCTAATGTGTGAGGTCAGAGGGGTAACATGATGGAAAAAATAGATTATAAATCCATCCTAGAAGTGGAGTGATGAAGAACCAGGTGGAAGAACCAGCCATCCATCAGTATAGTACAATAATCAATCTGTCCATATGACTGCAAATACATCTAGCAGTCTCAGATACATAAGAGTACAATGGCCATGAATAGGAATGATACAAAATATGACATGTGTGGTCATTGCCACATATAATATATAATAGATCAGAATCTCCATGATGAAGATATACAAAGGATCAAGATATGCATGAAAGCTGAAGATATACAATGGATCAAGATCTCCATAATGGCTAAAGATATCTGACATACACTGGAATCAAGTCACGAGAGCTGAAATCTCATGAACATTGGGACGATCAAGGAGGTAGCATATATGGAATGCCATTAATCTGGAAAGTATTCTACACAAACCACTATGAGTACATGTCCTACTATTTGAATAGAGGTGTCGAGGTCAAACATAGTAGGTCATCGTCTGATAACTGGTCATTGATGTATACCATTAACAGATGCGAGATCACCCACCAATAATGAAAATGGGAATCAAGGTACTAGAGTGCAATATAACAAGTGTGAATAAATGTGTTGAGTTCAAACACTTGGAACAATCCATCGATCAGAGGACATTGATGTACTCCCAAAACTGTCGATGGCAAGAGAACCTACCACTGATGACTGTAAGTCTCAAGGCACTCAAATGACTCTAGAATCCTATCCCAGAATAAATTATTTGAAGTCGATGGGATGGAATCCACTGGAAGGAGGGAATTAAGGCATCCCCCATCAACCAACATGAGGTACTTAGCAACGCTGTATAATGTGGAAGAACAAGATGTGCACGAACTAGTAGTAGTACCGAGAATGGCCGACATGAAAATTCAAGACAACTGAGGAATGGACAACTCAGGTTTCAAATTCCTTCAAAAAAGAGCATAAATGAGAATGGTGACTAAATGTAGATAGCATAGACTCTATATACAAAACTGGGACATCTCTGCAACATAGGAGGTATCAACAGAGGATCCATAGAGACTGGAAGCTTAACCAGTCAGTGGAGGTAAACTCTGAAAAATGAGTACAGCTCCTAAATTCAAACCACTAACCCAACCAATGGATGTGATATATAGTGCTAAGTTCGAAGGCAACACGACTCAACTGCTGCCAAAGATAACATCTTTTCCTGTGTGGATTTTTGGTTTTTTGATTTTTTTGTGGACTTTTTCAGATATTTTGAAAAGATTGAAAAAGAATAAAAGTCATTTATAGTTACAAATCTAGGAGGATATGAGTGTCAAGGATAAAACAAACTAGTTCCAAGCAGCAGAACATACCTATGCTCAATGCAAGGAAACATGTGCAGAATAACGATACTAGGGGGAAGGTCCCCTCCCAGTAAAAAATGGGAAATCAAGCTACAAAGGAAATATAAAGGCTATGCTTGGATAGACATGAGACAAGCTTGGGCTATATGGATGATAATCAAAGTTAGGGAAGCTGTCGTAAGGCTCAATAAGGCAAGAAAAACTCATGATAATGTAATTACAACTTGACATATAGAAGGGAGTCCCAGGGAAATGGCCAGCATAAAGGTCAAGAGGAGTATGAAGCTCTTTCACAAAGTCATGGTGATACTATACAAAGGACTCCCATACCTATGAGAGGACTCACAACATGGGTACCAAATGCAAAAGGGAGCAAACTAGGACACCCATGTATACGAAAGCTCTACCATTCACATAGTACCATTTCTAACAACAGCATGAAGGTTCTGTGATACCATGGAATGGGTTCGTACCTAAGGTTAAAATGAAATGGTCATAAGGTCATGCAAAATGCAGGTGGATATGAAATCCTAACCTATATTCCAGTTCAGATGTAATACCCGTGATAGGAATGAATGGGTCAAAACCTCAGAGAGAGTGTACAAAAACTGGACCCTACATGATAACCATATTAGTTCAAAACAACCCAAAATAGTCAATAAATAATCCAAACTATAGGATATAGGGAGGAATGATCATGAAAACTATGTTCAAAGGAAACAATACGGTGGATGAAGGGACATAACAAGGAAAGTAAGGTGAAGACCCAACATTCACATATCCACTACCACCCCCATGAGGGTGACCACTGGTGTAAGGACCAAGCGAAGGGAATAAAAATCCTCCATAACTCAAGTAGAGGGTGGAATGTGACCACTCCCAAATCTATGAGCACGATAAGGGGCTGTGATTCCCCCAAATCCAACACTAGGATCCATACTAGGACCAAGGACGGGTGATAGGATACCAGGCATGCTGAAAATAAAAGGACCCAAACTGAAGAGAGCATAAATATACTCAAGTAATCACGATCCCAAAGGCCAAATAGTGCACAAAGAGCACACTCCTAAGAAAATATACAACCAAAATACAAGCAGATCAAGGGGAGGATATGTGAGCTCCTGAATGTAGCAGGTATGTCTCTCCTAGGAGAGGATCGAAACTCCCATACACTATAAGCGAAGGTACGTAACCAATTATAGTGGCCCTCAACTTCAATTCATATAGCGACTGTGTTGTCCGACCTCTATCTAGACCAGACACATACATAATAACCTTTGCAAGTACCCCCTGTGATACCTAGGTAAGGAAACTAAGGTCATCCCAATATAACCAATGCTCAGGCAGACAGTCGCAGGTGGGATCGACTGTATCGATAGGGTAGCAAAGCTTGAAACTCTCAAAAGATCCACTAGATACGAATACGATCCTGAAAATATCTTCGGTGCTCATAGAAAGTGACCAGGGTTTATCCCAATCACAATCATGTGCTCTACCTCGTGCTTAAATCCCGTGTAAGAGGAGAGTCTCGAGAAAAAATAATTATACTAAGGGTTTCACACTCTCACCTAGAAAAACACCTAATTGTTTTGTTTGGCGGTCTTGGAGAATTAACTCACACTGAAATATTCCAAGACCCTAAAACCTAGTCTTGTTGGTGCACCCTAGAAAAGAAAAGAGTGTAATTCATTTTATTATGCATTGATTTTAATTGGATTTATTACTCAAAGGGTAAATGGATGTGAAACTAATGATTTTATGACACAACAAGAAGTAAAATTCACACCTAACAATCAATGCAAATGCATTGTGTAGAATGAAAAATTGGCTATGCTACTACGTGAAGTGCAAATTTTTTCCTTCAAATGTAAATGCAACCATTCCTATATGAAAACCTAAACACGACTCTCATCCAAGCAATCCAATGCAAGTACCTCCTCAAATCCATATCTAATATGCAACTAAGAATGCAACTATCTTGTATTTTTCAATATAAAAGAATGAAAAATGAAATAAAAGTCATTTAAAATTGTCAGTCTCTACAGCAAGTATAAAACACAATCCCAGCAAGACACTGATACAAAGAAAGTAATGCACTAGTGTCAGACAAAAATGATAAATGATTAAAACTAATTTCAAAGAAAATTCAATGAAAAAGCGGTCTCTAGTCACAAAAGAAGCATCCAACAGACAACATTAGAACCTAGGAAGACCCAACCACACTCACAACCCACCCAGCAACTTACCACAACATCAAACTCAACCAAAAGGGAGGATGTACGTGATTGTTTAAAGAACAGCTGCATATGTACAGGACTTTTGGCCAAAAACCTACATGTATACGTGGATCTTGGCCAAAAACCTACATGTATACACGAATTTTGGCCAAAAATCCACGTATGTATGTGACTTTTTGCCAAAAACCTACGTATACAAAGAAGACAATGGTAAGAAGCAGGCCAACGGTCAAACCAATAAAGGGGAGTGTGAATGGATGAACATACTACTAAATGAAACACATAAAAAAGGAGAAACAAAGAGCAAGTCAATAATATTAAGCACATTGTACCCCCAAACCCCAAAGAAAAACAAGGATCGTCTCCAGCGGAGTCGCCAATTCTGTTACCGAGAAAACTTTCTATGGATTAAGATGTACCACAATAGACAGAGAAACCATAGAAATCAATCCCTTCCCAATATACAAGAGAAATACACCATCTAACAATAAAGGATCTCGAAACATACCTTATTCCGGACGGTTGAAGTAGATCCCCATTGAGCTTTTTCCAATCCCGCTTGCTTTAGCAATTTACTCTCAACAACAGTAAACAAGGAAAGCATGCTATATAATATAGTGTTAGGCCTACTTTAGCATATATAATGACTAATGAATAAGCAATTAAACACATCCATGGATTCAATACTCATTTAAATGCACATCAATGGACAGGAAAATATATTTCTATTAATAAAATTAGAGATTACATAAGTGACAACCTCTGTTGGCACGTCTGTAAACTGGAGAAAATGAGTCCTCCACCTAGCCCTCCACCACCTCAATCATCCATCTCTCGATAGCAATCTCACAAGCAAAGGAAAGCTTGTGAAGAACACAAATTTCTCCAAGGGACAAAGGGATGTAGACTCAAGTATAAGCAAGGTATGGAAACAATGGAATATAGTTTTCTTTCTCTTCAATTCCTCCCTTTTCAATGTATCCAAGGGGTTCCTTATATGGTGCTTCAATGGGGTAATGGAAGGTCAAATCCGATCGATCTTGAGGCACATGGAAGGCCAAGAGACAAGTGACTTAGATCCACATCAATGAAAATTCCAAAAATATTTGGACTTATGCACACATCCCGATGTACATGGGTTTAACGGTAATATCCATGTATATACGCGAGAAAGGGATTAAAAGTCACCTACAACAAATAATAGGTATTTTTAGGGATGATATTGGAAACATCAAAGGTACAAAAATAGTCCATGGAGTCCAAAGAGTCTGCAGAGGGACATGGAAGGCCTTAAAAGTGTGATCAACCATGTGTGGTAAACTCAACTGTAACAACGGGAAGCTTCCAAGAGCATATAAGGTAGCAGGGTGAATTTTGTGATAGAGGGAGAAAGTAAAATAAATTCATTACTAAATATGTAAAAGATATGACTTGTGATCAATATTTTCCTACCTCCTTATGGGAATAATCCTTCGGCACTATTGTGTATATCCAAAATAAAATCTCACATTCTTTTATGAGAGAGAAGACTCATGAAGAACATTTCATTGGTGAAAAGCCATATGTTGAACACTTTAATGTTTTTTATTGTCATTCATGAAGAGGATAGTGATGGAGGATATAGATTCTAGTTATTTCCATTCATATTTGGAGAGGGATAATTCAAAAGAGTCCTTAGATTCGCTAGCTCCTAAAGAACCAGTAGAACTTATTGAAAGAGAATTTGATGAACCTCCTACAAACATGAGATCTGCATGGTGCTGAGACATTCTACAATATGCATAAAGGCATGGAGCACTATTAGGCTCATATAAAGAGTGAAAGAAACCTGAAAGGTATTTAAGGTGTGCTACATAGATCAGTCATATCAGTGATTCAAACTATGAAGAAGCTACTAAGAAGAAAGTGTGGAAATATTCCATGGAAAAGGAAAACAAATATACTATGAAGAATAATGTTTTCAATTTGTTCCTAAAATTCACGGGGAGTCCATGGTAACTTCCAAATGGATTTATAATATCAAAACATGAAGTTGATGGTAGTATTGAAAAGTATAAATGTTAATTTGTTTCCTGAGGTTTCTCACCAAAAGAAGGCATATACTATGATCATACCTTAGCTTCAGTGGATAGGTACACCATTGTTTGAGATATGATTTCACTTGCATTTGTTTTAGGATGGAAGCTTCACCAGATGGATGTTAAGACTTCCTTCTTCAATGGTGAGGTTGAGGAAGAGGTTTACATACAAAAAACTGAGGGTTTTGTAGTTTATGGGAAGGAATTCCATGTATGCAAACTGAAGAAAGGCTTATATGAGCTTAAGAAATCCCTTAGGGCTTGGTATTTGAGGATTGACTACTATATTCAGATATTGGGCTTCTCTAAGAGTAAATTTGATCCAAACTTGTACTTGAAAAATGTGAAGAACCAAACTATAGTATTAGTTATATATGTTGGCTATTTTTTCCTTACTAGAGAGGAACATAGGATAGATTGGTGCAAGAGGAAGATCACTTCTATGTTCGAACTGAAAGAATTGGGTCTTATGCATTACTTTATTGAACTTGAGGTTTGGAAAAGGAAATATGTGATATTTCTTTATCAAAGGAAGTACATTGTTGATGTTATCCATAGGTTTGGCATGATGGATTGCAAATCCATGTATACATTGATGGTTTCTAATTTGAGGAAACTAAATGAGTCTGATTCTAGATCGAATCTAGTAGATCCCACTTTGTATAGACAGTTCATTGGTTACTTGATGTACTTGATACATTTGAGACATTATATATATTATTTTGTGTGTATCTTGTGTCAATGTATGTCTGATCCTAGAAACAATCATTGGGTTGTTTCTAATCATGTGCTTAGATACCTTCAAGGTACTATTTCTTATGGACTTAGATATGCCTCCAATGGAGGAGTGATGCTACTTGGATATTTCGAATCTGATTGGGGTAGTAGCATTATGGACCAAAAGAGTACATCCAAATATTTTTTTTTTATCATGGGTACAACTATGATGTCCTCGTCCACCAGGAAGTAGGGATCCATATCCTAGTGTACTAAAAAGCATAGTATACTGCGATTAGTACTTCCTGTCAAGAACCTATGTGGATTAGGAAGCTACTTAGTTTTTCGGGGAGAATATTGAGACTATGATCATTCACTCTGATAATCAAAGTTATTTTCATGATAATTCAAAACACATTGAGATGAAGTATCGCTTCATCATAGACATGGTTCAAAGAGGTGTAGTAAGACTTCACTACATCTATACTGATGAGCATATCGCAGATATGTTTCTTAAAGATTCGTTAGTGATGAAGTATTGGTAATTTCAATACATTATTGGCATGTCAAAGAATCCCTACCTCGCTAAGAGGGAGTGTTAAAGTTACAACATCATGAGTCACTCTCTAAGTCAATATTGTCTGTTGGGATTGGGACTCATATGTTAATGCAGGGATCATGAGTTGGAATTAGGAAACTTGAAGTAGATTCTTGAGTTGGACTCAAGAATTACTAATCCTTATGTGTAAAGGTCAATCCTCATGCGATGAGGTGAATTCTTTGATACAAAGTGATGATGTTGTAAAGACTTGTTGGACAATACTAAGATGTTGTGTGTCAAGTCAGATCTATCACATACCCCAATTTTGTAAAATAATGTTATTTGTTTTAATTGGATTCCTAAGACATTATGTTAAAGTTTAATGCTAAGTAGAAACTGATGACTCAGTAAAGTCAAAAGATGTGGAATATAATTTTGAATATTTTATTATTAATAAATAAAAAGTGGAGACAATAGCTTAGGAGAGATGTTAATAAGAGTGTTACTGGTCAAATTGGTGGAAGGAACTAGGTGGATAGAAAAAGACAAGTGGCAGCATCCTCAAACACTTCCTATGTTGCAGGTGGCAACTTCCCTACATTTGGGGTCATGATCCCCCAAGAAAGTGGGATCAGAGTAGGTGGCTCAATTAATGACAACTAACCCAAAAAGACCTAGCCAATCTTTTAAAAGTACCCAATGAATAGAGTTGAGGTTGCTCAGATATTTTCCAGGAGAAGAATCGTTCAGGAGGAATGCACTTCAAGGAATTCATTGGGGAAAAAGGGAAAACTGTAAGGAAGGTTTTCTGAGAGATAAACTACAATAAATTGGTCTAATACAACTTGCTAGCTGAGAGATTTTACTGACAAGATCAGGACTGGTATTGAGTCTCAGGACTAGTACTTTATGATTTACTGCACCTAGTTCGAGCCAGGGAGACCAAAGCAAGCTCGGGGGTCCTGAGGAGTCACTGTTTGAGCACTCTCCAGGAGTTGGTAGGGAGGAATGGCCTCCCATTGCTGTTGTTGTCCAAGCTCTACGAACAGGTTTTGTTTTTATTTAATTTCTGTGTTATTATCTGTGTTTGATTGAGTGGTACATTTGTAGTTTATGATGTAGAAATTTAGAGGATAGGATAACTCAGTTTGTTTAGTAATGAAATTATGCTTAATGAGAAAAAAACCCTACCTGCGTTTTTCCTCATCTGGAGTGATCCAGATCGTACTCTAGCATAGGTGGTGAAATTATATAAATGAAGACAATATGATGCAAATATATATTAAGATGTTAGCTTGAGTAATAAAATGTTTACTTTTATTTTACTATCAGAAGAAATAGCATTCTTTGTATGGAGAAGGATTAGGGTTATACACCTAGACTATGAATGACAGATTTTAGAAACAAAGAGTTTGAAGCTCTTCCACAGCCCTCGGCTTCCAACAAAACTAATAGTGTATGGCTTAATAGCCCTTTCTTTTTATTTTTTTACATATTTACACAGTAACTGAACAAAACCAAAATTACAGTCACGGCCTAAGCCAGAGAACCCCTGTTAAATTTGAGCATATAGATCTGTAGACAAACACACAACTCACAAAGAAGATCTCACAATTTACTCAGTCATTGAAGAATGAAACAGTGAAAAAGGCTTGCAGCTGTGAATGCTTTCATTAATCAAAAAGTAATCCAGATAATAATTACGATGATGTAAAATGGCTTTAATAGCCACAAGCAATTCGAATCCACATGAGGAAGTTCGAATTGATGACTCTACTTGACTATAGGTAGCCAAGACATTGTCTAAATCACTATTGGAGGACCCAGTAGTTAACTGTCCTTGTCTAAATCATAACCAGAGTTCTAAAACACAACTAAGTGTTACATTTAGTATTAAATAATGGTTAACTGATTGTGGTAGGTGAGAAAAGCACCCCACATGTGTGCAATTAATTAAACCATTATTTAACTAAATGTAGAGGGCTAGAACTGAATGTAACTGACTCCTAGACGCAGTAGTTAACTGTCCTTGTCTAAATCATAACCGAAGTTCTAAAACACAACCAAGTGTTACGTTTAGTATTAAATAATGGTTAACTGACTATGGTAGGTGAGAAAAACACCCCACATGTGTGCAATTAATTAAACCATTATTTAACTGAATTTAGAGAGCTAGAACTGAATGTAACTGACTCCTAACTTGGCTTGACTAGTCATTAACTGAAGTGGACTGACCTTGGTTGGTTTCGGCACTCCCAGTTGCTTCCTAAATTGTAGGGATTGATCTAGGAGACTCCTAAACTTATGCAATCAAGTGCAATAAGAGGCAATGAGCCTTAATTAGTGTTCCCCACACTTAGGTAACTGAAACATGTGCCCCAATTAGGTCAAGTTTAACCAATGGTGCTAATGACTATAAATAGACTAGATGGACTCCCGATTTAGACATGACTCCCGATTTAGACATATGACCAAATTTGGACAAGGGAGGATTAATAATACTAACAACCCCCCTAAATGCTAACTTGGAAAAACTGTGGGCCCTGGTAACTAATACCATAGGTCACCCATTACATTAAGTAAAATAAAGTAACTGCTCAAAAATAAGGTGCTTGGGGAAAAACCACATGGGAAAAAAAACCCCCCTTCTAATTAAGCAGGTAGAATCAGGATCAATCTGGTTCTTCTGTGCATAGGTATCCTAGGGCCTGGCATGTGAACCTCTCCATCATATGTCTAGAGGAATCTTCCTCTTTGGAAGAAGAATGATATGCTCAACTAAATCAGAAATATAGACAGCTGCCGGATGAAGACTGGACCCATGTAGAGCAACTGAAGTCAACTGAAAAGTGAGGAAAGGTTCTTGAGAATTCAGAGAATGTGAAGAAAACTCAAGAAACTGATATGTTGCAGCCATGAACATCAAACCATGAGTGGTAAGAACATCCCCAAGTGTTAAGAGCAGGTGTCCAAGCGGATGCAAAAAATCTTCCTCTTTACTAGTTCTGTGAGAAGATGAGCATGTGATCAATGGTAGAGAAGCACTGGGACTGTTGAGAGTGAATGCTGGAGCTCCATAGTATGATATAGCTTCTGAAATATATAATGAATCACATAATAAAATATCAGAAACCTCATATGAGGAAACTAACACCAAATCCCCATCAGCAGTTTTGAAGAGAAAGTGCGGTACTTGATTTTTCACACCGGAATTGGTGAGA
This sequence comes from Pseudotsuga menziesii, assembly GCA_001517045.1. Lineage (NCBI taxonomy): Eukaryota > Viridiplantae > Streptophyta > Pinopsida > Pinales > Pinaceae > Pseudotsuga > Pseudotsuga menziesii. Next base: position 276,046 of record LPNX010192503.1, on the reverse strand, counting down.
GCAGCTACAAGCATGACTGAATACTTTTGAATTTTAAAATATGAACCAAATAATATCAGATCAGAAATTAAATCAGATCTAAACAGGTTCAAAACAGATCCAAAATTGTGAAATGGAATCAAATCCCCGGCAGTAATTTTGTAGGAGACTTGCGGTACTTGTTTCTTCACACCGTTGATGAGAACAGCTACAAGCGGTACTGAAAGATTATGAATTTGATATATTAAACCAAGAAATATCAGATCAAATCTAAATAAGATCATATCAGATCCAATAAGGTTAATATCAGATTCAAATAAATGGTTAACCAAGACGGTAGATGCACAGCTTTCTTCTTCTTCAAAATTCTGAATTTTGGTGCATGCAATCCTGCATGAATTTGCTGGAAAAACTAGATCATGGGGAGCGAATGGATCACTCTGGTAATCTGATATTTCTTCCAAAATATCCAAGGTATCACATATTTGCACACCAGCAGCAACATTAGAGGAAGAAAAATCAAATTTCTCTTCACTTTCGAAAGCAATTACTGGTAACTTTTCTACAGAATTTAAAGGAAAACCACCGGTGAATGTTTGCATGGAAGTGCAACAGAATTTTTCTTCAATATCAGAGATTTGAACGTCTTCTTCTGTTTCAGCAATATGAGAAGATGAGATATCAGAGATCTCATGAAATTTCGGAGCATCAGGAGAAGGAATCACTGCATGGAGACTGTCTTCAATTTGAATTGACTGTGTAGAAGCTTCTACTTCTTCTTCATCTTGAACAACTTCATCAGAGAGAGTGGAGGCTGAGCTTTTTGGATCAAGGATGTTTGTGGTGCTGGATGTGCACCATCCGCTATCAATTCCAAAGGTTCTGTCCAATCTTATCCAGAGTTCCAGTGAATCTTTAATAGATCTACTATGGTAGCGCATGCTAGGAGAAAGAGCCAGTTCCATTATTTCAAAAGCTTTATCCTTTGCTTTTAGCCAGTCATTATCACTCTCAAAATAATTTCTACTGATTCCAATAGACACATCAAATAGTTTTTGTCTTCTCAGACATATATTCATCTTCAACCTCCATTCAAAATAGTCTGAGGATCGGGTGAGAAGAGGAACTGATGAATTCATTTCGAAGTTGTACCTGCAAAACAAAACAAATGATCTAGTAGGATATCCGAGGAGGAGAAGTACATTGTCCATCGAGGCTCTGATACCATGTTAAATTTAAGCATATAGATCTGTAGACAAACACACAACTCACAAAGAAGATTCACAATTTACTCAGCCATTGAAGAATGAAACAGTGCAAAAGGCTTGCAGCTGTGAATGCTTTCATTAATAAAAAAGTAATCCATATAATAATTACAATGATGTAAAATGGCTTTAATAACCACAAGCAATTCGAATCCACATGAGGAAGTTCGAATTGATGACTCTACTTGATTGTAGGTAGCCAAGACATTGTCTAAATCACTATTGGAGGACCCAGTAGTTAACTGTCCTTGTCTAAATCATAACCGGAGTTCTAAAACACAACTAAGTGTTACATTTAGTATTAAATAATGGTTAAATAACTGTGGTAGGTGATAAAAGCACCCCACATGTGTGCAATTAATTAAACCATTATTTAACTGAATGTAGAGGGCTAGAACTGAATGTAACTGACTCCTAGACCCAGTAGTTAACTGTCCTTGTCTAAATCATAACCGGAGTTCTAAAACACAACCAAGTGTTACATTTAGTATTAAATAATGGTTAATTGACTATGGTAGGTGAGAAAAACACCCCACATGTGTGCAATTAATTAAACCATTATTTAACTGAATGTAGAGAGCTAGAACTGAATGTAACTGACTCCTAACTTGGCTTGACTAGTCATTAACTAAAGTGAACTGACCTTGGTTGGTTTCGGCACTCCTAGTTGCTTCCTAAATTGTAGGGATTGATCTAGGAGACTCCTAAACTTATGCAATCAAGTGCAATAAGAGGCAGTGAGCCTTAATTAGTGTTCCCCACACTTAGGTAACTGAAACATGTGCCCCAATTAGGTCAAGTTTAACCAATGGTGCTAATGACTATAAATAGACTAGATGGACTCCCTATTTAGACATGACTCCCGATTTAGACATATGACTAAATTTGGACAAGGGAGGATTAATAATCCTAACAACCCCGTGTAAAGCAAGGGTTTCAACATCCATTAAAATAGCAAACCCATTAAGTAGGTAAACCAAAACCACAAGGGTTTTTGCAGGCCACAGTGGCCAACCGTTAAAAGAACCATAAGGGACCAAATAAGGAGGAATTGCCATGGATAATGCAGGGCTTACCCGTGAACCAACAAGCTGTTGCCACAGCCTTGAACCAACTATGCAGAGGGACGGGTCGACCTGTGAACAAGAAGAACGATAATGTTAAATTCTTGTATACAAAATAAATAATGGTGTATTGAAAGCAAAACTGCAACGATAACGATTCTTACCTAAAATTTTACCGAAGCGCGACCACCCACGAGCAGTAAAGCAACCACCAACATGAGGAGAAGGAAACCCTTAATTTGCTACAAGAAGGAAGGAGGTTACCAGAAAACAAACAACTAACCATGACAGAGATTAGGAACAACAAGTACAACAACTAAATAGGATCGGGTCGTCACTATCTATTCATCCAAAGAAACTACTCTGCGGTAAAACCCTATACCCAACAACTTTGAAACGAAAGACCACGACTCTTAGTGCCAAGCCAAAGAAGAAGGGGACTCTTTACAGTCGAAGGGTTTGGGATCAAGCACGCTAAGATGGTGAAACCCTGAAGAAATAACCATTGACCTATGTCCAAGCAACAAACATTGGGTAACAACACTTCCCTACTGTGCATTTGGGACGAGCTCATGAGGAATAAAATAAGCAAGAAGACTACCAACAGCAAGTGCAAGTGATAGTGCAGACGAGAATCATCGTAGCAGAGTGGTAGGAGGCCAAAGGCGACGAGATAATGACAAGCTAGGCTTCAAGATTGTGCTTTTTAACTATGCAACACATGGCCAAGACGATGCCACGTTAGTCAACAAATAATTTGCATGCTGTGGGTATGAGTATATAGTCCCGACGAGCTTCCCATCGAGTATATTTCCAATCATTTGATAACTGGAGGTTCCAACATAACCAATGTTTTCTAATTTCAACCTATTACATACGTTGCATGGAAACAAATAAATCATTATTATACAATCTATGCCATAACCATCATCAAGTAGTGGGGAGTGTTACAACCCTTTTGCTATGCAAATAAGCTTTCATCAAACAGTTATAATCTTGGTAATAATAAAGCCTTGTAATAATGTTAATAAAAGGAACTAACAATGTTTACTTTAGTGAGAATATTGCTTATAACTCTCTCCTAAATTATACTACTTGTTGTTATAAAGAATAGTCATAGAACCAATTTATAATAAATATCCTTTTGTTATGTTAACCTCTTTTGCCTTTGATTGTATAGTTATTAAACTAATAAGGTATGCTTTTTATTCATGTTAAGTCTTAATATGTTAAGGGGCTTGACATTAAAATTTTAAGGATATATTAACCATAACTGGATAATAATTTACAAGCAAATATAGTGTAGAGGAATTCGATTCTCCAATACCATTTAGTCTATTTGATTGTAATATGCAATAAGGTAATAATCCCTTTAGAATTCAAAGTTTTGTAGGTGAAATTATTGGTATATAAACTCATTATCAATATACATTATTTTCTCATCACAGGCAGTAACCAAATCCATTATAACGTATTAGGTATTTGTACACAATTTAAATTAGACCCTTGACATATTAGCTCTATCATTCTTAAAACTATTTGCAAAGAAACATTTAAGGCATTTTTACATTTGACAGATAGTTTAGACATCAAAGGGTTCAGTACGCTTTAATAATTATAAATTACATCTACTAGAAAGAAAATAGCTGTCGTCATTGCTAATAGAACTAAATCTCATTTCCATAGCGTCTTAAAAAGAAGGACAGTTTAATGATTTTACCTCGATAAGATTTGGAACTTTAATACCATTTATATTCTTTTATTGAGCTATTATTGTGCGATGAACTTATATTTTAATGCTTTAGAATTACTAACAAGCAGCACCCGAAATTCTTACCTATAAGTCTGTAAGAGTAGGAAAACTTTCTGCGTTAGCTCGAAAGCTAAGTAAGCCCAGAATATCATAACAGTTCCACCTTGTGGTTGCAAAGAAAAACAAGTCAGTAAACTGAAAAAGAATTGTTCTATAAGATAAAAGTAATCAAATAAGATAATTCAGATAATGAATTCATTAACATATAACTAATTAAACAATTAGTTGACTGCATTTCTGAAAATTATCTGTATTTTTGAAAATTTAAAATTTTTCAAAAAATTTGGGGTTTTGACAAGATCCTTATGTGTTGATTTGGACCTCATGTGTAGAGGTGATTCTTTTCATGTTGAATCATTAATGTTGTGTGATGTATTACAAACCATGGTCACTCAAGATGGATGCGATATTAAGTCTCCTTTAGAAGCCGACCACCTCTAGAGTGAATTACTTTCGCATATGACTACTTGGAATGATAGTAATAAAGTATGATCATAACATTGGAAAATATCCTTAGTATAAATTGATATGATAGATAAATTAAAGTTGGCACATGTGTATCATGCATATAAGATAATAGATAAAAGATACGTTGCATAGGAAATAAAGAAAATTGAATTACTCATGAGAATTCCTTCAGTTAATAAAGAAGAACTCAATTAATTCAACTCAAGTGATATTAACAATGAGTACTTAAGCTAATTAAGGAAAACTTGAATTGATCACTTCATTGAATCAATCAAGCATGATTTCAGTTAAAGATGACACTTGATTTCTGAAACTCACATGAATACACCTAAGTTAGCATCCTAACTAAGTGTCCTAGCTTCCATTTGTATAGAGAGTTCATCTTGAAATGAGTAGAGCATGGATATAATGTCAAAAATGAAAGGAATTTTGCAATTGCTTTGTGCGGGATTGATGAATTCACGATGTAGAATAATCTACACATGCATGCATTCACTATATTCTGCATGAGACTTCTTTAACCCATGTAGTGATTCACTACCTCTTGCATGAGACCAAATTTCAATTTAAATTGTGTGAAAGGAATACAGCTGGATAATCCAATCCTTCTCTCTTCTCTATTGCTCGGTGATTACAGTTGGGGTGTTTGAATTTTATCTTATCTTGCACCTTGGGTTCAAATAGCAATATGCAATTGCAAAAGAAATTCTTTTCTATATATCATCATTATATTGAGGAGATTTTTTGGTTCTTTTCAACCTCATTGTTTTGATGGTTTTCCCTCGGGTAAAGTGTGAATGATTATGTGTATGTATATCTCATTGATTTCAAGTACTTAGTAATTCCACAATTAAAGATTAAGATCAATCTCAAAAAAATTCAACATTTTGAATAATATATATAACACCCTAGGGTTTGCCACAAACATATCCTTCTAATCAAAGTTATTAAAATTGAAAATGATGTTCCCTTTTCAGACCCTAATTGGAATATTTTTTTAGAACCGAGTTGGAATTGAGGTAAATTTGTAATTTTGGATCCTCTAGGTATGAAAATTTGACATATTTTATCCTTTTGTTCTCTATTTCCAATGTAGCAGGTTTGGCCTAATTTTTATGTGCCAACAAAAATTTATTACAAATCTCCCAAGACTTCTTATTTTTTGTCCTTTCAAAAGAGAGAACTTGTACAACCTTCCACCTATTTAATATTTTGGATTTATGTTTGGAAAAACTGTACCAAATATATTTTGGTCCTTCTTCCTTCTTATGCAACAAGTATTACTCAATTTGGATCTTGTATGCCCCAAATATGACCTTTTTAACTATAAAACCTATTTATACTAGTTTTTGGACTAGTTAGAAACCCTTGTTTCAAAAGAGAATATTTTCAAACTTGTAATGGTTCAAGATCTGAAAATTGTACCCAAAATATTTTTTCTTTTTTCCAAATGGGTCTTGAGTCTAAATATTTGAACCCTTGCATAAAAAAAAGTTGTAGCAAAATTTCCAAGATGATTTGTTTTGAAGAAACCAGTCCCGAGGAAAGAGCTCTAATACCAAATTTTATGTAGCAACCTATCTGGTTGTACTCGAAACCCTTAAATAGATTAATCATACACTTGATGATAATCCCATAATAAAAATATGATTGCCGAATAATTGATCAAATATAAAAGATATGATATTATAATGAAAGGGAGGCTTGTATAAACACACAGGTGTTTCCTTGGTGACGAGACATAACCTTTCATAAGGTGTCTCTTCCCTACATTTAGTTATTAATATTCAATTTAGTATTTGTTTATATTTATTTATTTATTATTTATTTAGGTATGTAACATTGCCTTCCCCTTAAGGGAATCTCTGTCCTCAAATCTTGTTTAGTGAAGGACTTATCATTATTTTTGTTCTTAACATCTTCTCATGTCTCCCTAAACATGTAACTTCGACACTTGATGAACCACGGTGATATAATTTTTGAATCCCTGAAATAAAATGTTGCATTTCCTCAAAAGTGATCCATCTGAGATTCACCTTTATCATAACTAATTGTTGGTCTCATTGTTGGGTAAATATTCCTATTTTCTGTTTAGGTTCTAGATTTTGTGTTCTTTCACATATGGCATCATAACTTCCTTGTTTATGTTCCTTTTGACCCTCTCATTAGTCAAAATGAATTTTATAATTGGGGTGTTGATAAGGAGTTTTTATTGTTCATTTTTATGTTAGATTGACTTCTTTTTTAATTGTGATTAGGATCGAATTTGTTTTTTTCTTCTTCATTAATTCTTCTTCATAAACTTGAATTTGTTTTTTAGAGAGTCTAGATGATTCCTTCTGTATTTGCACACTCTAAATCTCCTCTAACCTTTCATCTTGCGACTTTTTTTCCTCTTTTAACTTTTGGATTTGTTCCTCTAATTCTTGATTAAAAATTCTCAGGTGTTAGTTTTCTTGCTCTTTAATAAGTAGTTTTGCTTCGATGTCTTCATTTGATTGTTCTATTTTCATGGTACCTTTTAGATTTCTAATTTTTCCTATTAATGTCTTGTTATGGTTTCTTAAACACTATATTTCTTCAGTGATATTTGATATCGTCGTTTTGACAGCTGTAATCTCCAACCTGTGCATCTTTTTAGTGTCTTCCTCTTTTTGTTGGATTTCACTAATATGTTGCTGAAGGATACACTCTTGTGATTCTTGACTTCCAATTTTCTTTGCACTTGCGCTAATTCATTGTACTTGTCCTTGATGAGCTATTTTAACCATTTAATTTCTTCTTCTAATTCATGATTACTTATATAAGGTGTTTCTTTGTCATTATTTGACTTTCTGATATGGTTTTCAAGGTTTTGATTGTGAATGGTTAAATGTGATATTTATTTATTCTTATCATATAACATTCTCGTTCTCTTTTGTCTAGTTCCAAATATCTATTTTGATCCCTTGAGCAACAATTCTCATGGTCTCTCAACTCTTTCATCAACTTCTGTGTATTAATCTTGTTGTTTAGGAAAACACACCCTTAAAACCTGGGGTCTCTAGGGTTACCAACTTACTAAATTAAATTGCAGACAGTCAGCCATTTTAGAATTTGAAATAGAAATAGGAAGAATTTAGGCATACCTTATTTATGGCATTCGATCCTAGCTTTTCTTCTTCTCTTCAAATTGCTTCTACAACTTCCAAGGGATCTCCAACACCTGCAAAGAGAAAGATCTTTCCTGCAATATCTTATATATTATATGAGTGGTTAATGAAATAAGATGATTATAATGAAACAATAAGATAATTTGGAAATCACAATATATAAGAGTGTAAATACACAATATTGGAATAAGGGCTCTCTTTATTGGTAAACACGTGAGGTGAGATTACAACCCAACATCTGAGACAAGTGCTCCTATGCTAACCAAGGACACTGAGTTCTATTGCTCCAAGAAATCCAAAGGAAAACCACCAACATAACTTGCTCTATATATATTCATCATTGATTATCCTCAACCCATACCCTCTATTTATACATGAGGAAAGAGAGAGGTTGCGAAGTTTGAGATGGTTGGGGAAGTTGGGATAGTTATGATTAAGGGCCCAACTATCCTCAAATAATCGTGTTTATATTTTTTAACCCCAGATTAAGGAATATGTGACTATTTATACTGGAAGGTCGTGTATGATATGTGACTTGATTAAAGGAAACCTGTGGGTTCAAACCCTAATGATGTATACATGAGTTATAATGTAAATACTCGCGTATTATATGCTAGTTATAATGATAATAGTCATGTATTCTCCTTAATATCCATACAAAAAATAAATTCAGCTTGTAAGGTAATGATGTATCAAAGGTCATGCCCATCTATAGTGTTTTGGCTACTTCAAATAGGATTGTCCTTTTGTGTACCGAAACATTAGGTGTCAGCACTTAGATGGAGAAGGGCCATTTTACATGATAACATATGCCCCCCAATGTGTGAGGTCAGAGGGAAGTGATGGTCAAAATACATTACAATATTTTAATCTTGGAGAACTGAGTTACCAAGGATGCAGGGAGGTACTTGAAAGAAATACATATCAAAGTCTATACAAAATCATATCTGAGGATGCCATGTTCAATAAATATGAACACTAGTACCTTTACAATATTTGATTTCATCATATGATACGGGTAACAAGACCACACATATTACAAAGGTGGATCAAATTTGCAATATGCAATGCTAAGTCTTCAAAATATGGAAGCAGTGTAGTTGAACATAACACAATCTTGTGCAACTTAGTTTATAAAAGTGAACCTAAGGTATTCATCTAAATCCAAAGGAACCAGTACAATCCCCACCATGTGAATATATGTGATGAATTTGAACATGGATGGAACTCAACAAGATGTCAGTAAATGGGTGATGCTGACAACTGAAGCAAAGGATTTCACCAATAATGTTAGTGAATCTTAAGGTAACATCGTCAAAATTCTAGGTCTCCATCTTTAGGAGATGGTGATGAGAAACCGTGATGTGATGAGGAAGGCAATAAATCCTTCAACATATCACAAGACTGACTAGGAAAATCTATGTGGGAAGGTAGACACAAGGAATTATTAGAGAGGATAATGATGGGAATTAGGATAATAGTCAGATGACACTACAGATCCTTAAATAGTGAACACGACATAGAGATGACCCAAGGCATCTTTCGAATTGCAAATAAGACAACTAAACTTATCTGCCATGTAGGAGACATGATCAGATTCCCCATGTATAAAAGACATGTGGAGGATTAAAAATGCAAAGTAATAGCTGAGATGGAAGTGTAAATAGAGACGTGATTATAAGAAATTTCAAAGTACTTTGTTCAAGGATGACATGTTGCCACTGTTTATAACCCAAAAAAAGTAATTCTTCCTTATATTTCCTGTTAAATTTTAACGAGACCGGGAAAGTGAACTCGAGTCTCTCTTCATTTTTTACTATCTTGAATAAAGGAGAGAGTAATGTTTGATAGTCACTGATTCTTGGATTTTACGAGCTTGAACTAGTACATGCTTGCTCGTGTTTTCATATTTTGAGAGTCTGAAAACTTTGAAGAAGACTCTAGGGGGGTTCTTTTTCATACAATTTAGTCTCTTGATGTAACATACCCTAATTAATAATAAAAAAATCCTTTCAAAGACAACTTATACCTTCAACACAACTACCCTTACGAATTTCGAGAGATAAAGCTAAATCACATTGTAGATCAATCACCGGAAGCGTGTTGGTCATTAAGAGGAAACTTGTTATCTCCAAAATAACATAAGTCCATTGTAATAAAGTCAACCAATTCAATCCTTCCTAAGATCCATATTTTCATAATTAACATATTAGGAAAAGACCTTAATCAAAACTCTATCTTTTGTCCCATATTAGACTATATAACATATTATAAACATCAAAATAAACAACCTTCCTTTGTATTTAAAACACTTGTGTGGAATCATTCAATAATATACACCATCCTTATCACCGGAACATAAGTTACATACAACAAGAGCACATAACATAAAATATATCAAAGTACACCAAGATCACATAAGATAAAATAAATCAAGAGCGCATAAGATAAAATACATCAAGAACACATAAGAGCGAGACCAATGTACGTGGTTCACTCATTCCATGGGATACATCTACAAAACTGTCACATCATGTAATATTTATCTAGCTAAAATAATTACAATCCACAACATCACTGTTTCCATAGACTATCTTTCTGAGAGTATCTCTAAGCTATTTACTAATAAAATTAGAAATTCTTGGTCAAGTAATTCATTGAATCGAGATGAATCAATAATCAATTCTTTATGCAACAAAAATGAAATAATGTTTGTAATCAGGTTTTAAACTTAGGGATAAAACCTCCCTTTACTTATTCCCTTTTTATTGGCTCCCAAACATTAATCTATAATGCAATCAAACAGGATCGGTGTGCTCTAAAATAACCTTTACATGCTAAGAAGAACCCTATATATATATAATATATCCATATAGTGGTTTTCCCTTAATATAACCACTCTCTACATATAGTCCCTTAACAATTTATTTCTAAGGTTGTTTCTCTTTTATGTCGTGTTTAATGTAGTCTTCTCTATCATGGATTAATCATATTAGAATTAAATTAACTAGGCTATTGTATCTTAGTTGGGATAATAAAGGTGAAATTGGAGCCCGAACCTTACCCCTAGCACTTCCATAACTAAGATGATATGTAATACTGTGGTATTGTAGAAGGAGCAAGTCGACATAAGTCGACTTGAACAAAGACCGACTTAGTCCTACTCGACTAAGTCGGTCTTTGTTCAAGTAGACTTATGTCGACTTGCTCCTTCTACACCACTCCATTTTTATTTTTGTGTAAAATTTTATGATTTTGTTCAAGCCATAAATAGGTTACACAACATACCCAGGTCTGTTGCTATAGCAGTCCCATATACATGTTTTATATGTGAGTTTCTCCACAACAACCCACGTATGACCCACATTGTGTTGAAAGCACGGTCGCATGTGCTGCGCGACTTAGAAAAAGTTGTAAAATGGCCAAAATCAAAAGACACTGATGGGTTCTAATGGTTGACAATGGTCATTGGGTACGTACAAAATAGTTTTAGAGTGGAGGGAAATAAAGCATGAGGATATGGATCGAGAGGTGATGCGGGATGCCCCAACTTTGCAATATTTGCAACAATGTGGTTTGCTAAAGTTATACTGCACATCCAACATGAGGGCCAATGTCTTCCTGCTAGAGACTCTTATCAATTACTAGGACCATCACCTTGGTCTATTTGATCTACAAGGAGAGATAATGGAGATTATAGTAGAGGACATTTACTTCATTATAGGGATTTCCCGTAGAGGCATGCCCATAAACCTTGAGGGTACTGGTAGGGGTGGTGACCCCATGAGTGTTCAAGACTCTATAGATACTTACTTCCCACCAGGTACATAGAATAAGGGACATGTATCCCAATTGCTCAAATAAATAGCTTTCCATTGCAAGTGATTGTAAGAATGGTGGCAAGGATTGTTATTTCTTCTTCACTGCACTTGGCCACTTGAAATCAGATGCATATTGCATTGGAATACATGCATGGTATAGTATTTGACTCATGCTTAGGTATGATCCCAATCATGAGAAAACAACTCTCTGACTACAAAACAGGGCACAGGAAGAAATTTGGCTATGCAATCATTTTGGTGGTGTTCTTCTTTGAGAGAGTTCTTGATCTCATCCCAGTAGTAGCACTACCACCACCCTCCCCTCGCCAAACTAGACTTACTAGATGGGGAGATGTATTTATCTGACAAGGTGGTAGAGATTCAACCCAAAGTGTTTATGATAATGATTTCTATCTGTGGTGGGAAAGGAATGTACCCACTCTCGAACAATTCCCATATGCTGGATTGGAATTCCGAGGAGACAATGACCTTTTCCTCCCACCATGGGAGCCATGGGGAGAGATAGGTATTTTTATCTTTTTATGTTATCTGATTTTTTGTTTTGAGTTTTCACCATAAACTTATGTATATACATATGCAATCATTATGTAGGATTTTGTATTAGGGATTCCAAAGACATGGATACGCCTTATTAAAAGGGTATATAGGGTCGTTATTTGTTACAGGGAGGCCAAAGAGGTAGCCTCAACCAAGGCGGCTGAGGAATAGGATTAGATCTATAGGCACATATATGGATTACGATCCCATTTATTGTATATTTATCAGTAATGACAGGATCTACAGATAAAAAAATTGATATATCTATGGACATGTTTTACATATATATATGTTTTTATGGTTATTTACATGTGTTACAAATGCATCTATTATATTTAATTTACAAAATGTTTTTTAAGTGCAAGTCTGATATGTAATTCGCATAAGCATAATTAATTGTATTTTCATTCCTTGAAATGTGATTAAATGAAATATATTCAAATTTTCTTTCAAGTAATCTTACATGCAAAAAATTACGTAGAAAAGTAGGGTTTCACACTAGGATTTGAGAGTCAATCTTGACCTCCAAACGGGTAATTCCACGCACTGCAACATCCCATAAAAACTCAATAACCGTCGTGTACTCAGCCACATTATTAGTAGTAGGACCTAAGAAAGTGCAACTGGAGGCAACTAGCTGTCCTAAGGGTGAATATATAACCCAAGCAGATGAAGCTAGGCTACAAGTATGGTGACTAGTAACATATGTAAAACCTACAAACCACTCAGCTCACATTGGTAAAAACCAACAAAATGTATAAGAAACAATATCCATATAACTATTGTAAATAAAAATACGAGAACAAGAACCATGCCTAGGTGTAGTACTTATTCAAGTAGAGCCCATTTCTAGGCTCAGGCAACTTATTTCCATCATAACCAATCAATTCATATGCTCCCTTTCTCAAAACCTTTGACATGACATAGATACCTAACCACATAAACTTGAAATTTCTTGCCCTCGAGGACTCTTTGTCTTGATCCCAAAGAAAAAAAAGTTCCCCTTTAGAAAAAAACTATCGGCTTAATTGCTTTGTCATATTGGTTATTTACCCTATTCTTGTGAGCTTTGTTTGCTATCAACGCATCTTTGTGTCATTCATCCATATTTTCTAAGTGAATCAAACACTCTTCTAATTTCATAGTGTTATAAATTACATGAATAGCTATCTTAAGAGACAGAATCTTGCATTCCATTGGTGTGACTGCTTCCACCTCGTGAATGATCTAGCAAGGTGAAAAACCAGTAGCATTCTTGACATTAGTATGATATGCCTAAAGTGCAGGATATAGCATGATGTTCCAATTTTATTGACTCGTGTTAATGCTATGCTTTAGAATGGTTTTCAAGGTTTTTTCAACTGCCTGTACTTGTCCATTTTCTTGAGGGTAGAATGAAGATGAGTGATCTTGCTTGAACCCTAGCATAGTAGTAAGCTCAGTCATCATACTATTCTGAAAATGACTGCTATGGTCAGTGACAATCTCCTTTGGTATACCAAAATGAGTAATGATTTGGTTAAATACGAAGTAAGTTTCCGTTTCACCTTCTGGTTTGAAGGTAGGCATTTCCTTTTCCCATAGTAGATAAGGGAACCTGAGGTTCATGACGAGAACGAAGAACCCAAGGATCATTTCTATCAACAACTGTTGCGATAGAATTCTCTATAATCGTAGAACCTAGATAGTTAATCAGGGTTGGGATATCAAATGTTCCCATCAAATATGCATACATTCCAACCCCCAAGATCTCATTAGTCGGTTTGGTATGATCAATCAAAGGTACAGTGGACTCATTAGTCTCCAAAGGGACCTTCTGAGTGAAACTAAGTTGGTCAACAACAACCAACTTCCCTTTGTGTGGAAACACTACCATTCAAAGAAAGGTCGAGGAAATCGAACACATGGCATAAGTCCAACTTCTCCCTAATATAAAGTCATAATCCAATGTGGAATCAATCACTTCTACCTCAAAATCCACTGTTTTCCTTGTCAACTTTATCTCAAAATTCTGTAGGATACCATGTGGACGAAAATACCTTATGTTGAAAGAAGTAAGTAAAGTGTTTGATGGAACTAGCTATGGGGAACCTAAATATTTCCAATAAGACATTTCCATTAATCACGTGGAAGCACCTTCATCAATGACTGTACATCCAATAGTTTTTCCTCCATGGACCACATCAATTGAAAAATCCACGTGATACGGAAAGCATATCTTAACATATGGAAGATTAAACTTCACTAGCAGGATTGATGAATCCATGCTGCCTAAAGCTACTAAGAGGGTACCCCATTGAGCAAGACAATTCTGTAACACTTCCAATGTCGACATTGCACAAGGATTTTGAGCCAAATATTTAATTATATAATAGTTATAAGCATCCCTAGAGTTAGGATTGTAAAATGCTTTCTTAAAGACACATTTCAGTATATTAGGCATTGGATCAACAGGTTTTTCAATAAGGAGAGGGTTAGAATTTTCAGCAATATTCTTACCCTTCTTAGGATCCTCCAATTCATAATTCTTGTTTCTTGTCTAGAGTAAATATTGATATAGTTTTGATTAGGAGGAGCACTAGAAGTTCCCCCAGCTACATTAGAAACATAAATTGTGTTTTATCCTTGAGGAAATGGATCCTTTAGGAAATTCGATTGCTGATTCTTCAACAAATTCTGAGCTTGATCCATAAGAGGGCATTGATGAGTCAAGTTGTCTCCCTGCAACAACTTACAAGGAAAATTAACCTTTTTTTTATTTGTTTGACCCCCATCAACATTATTTTTGGGTTTCTTCTTGTTTTGATTACCCTCACTTTTCTTCCCTTTCCTTTTTTTCCTACTAGGCTATTGATTTCCCTTCTGAGAAGGATTTAAAAAAATAGTTTCACTTTGAGGTGAGGGGGTGGAAGCCTTTGCTGCCTCTACTGCAAATTGCTTCACTGACAAATCATGGAGTTTCTTAGCCAGTGATTCTATAGTAGGAGGACTGATTGAAACAACCACACCATCAGCATGGGTTCTAGCCTTGGGTTTCTCTGCATTATTGGTAGACCTTGGCGCCTTAGGTATTATTTCATACAAAATCCTAGACTGAGCATATATCAAGTCTAACTGATGGGCCCTGAGGATATCCTCTTCTTCTATGGTCACCCCCGAAGTGGATACATCTTTATAGATATAAGGAACTAAATATTTTGAGAACCACTCTAATATAAACTCGTGGGCTATAGTGGCTTTAATAAGCATCTTCCATCTTCGCCACTCCTAGATGTGATCCGAGATGTTTGTGGCATTGTTTTGTTGAAAATTTGTCAACAAGTCTATGTCGGCATCATACTAGACAGGAAGCTGAAAGTGATTGAGGAACATAGTTTCCAAATCCAAAAAACTATCATATGCAGTAGCGAAAAGATCTATGTACCATTTGGCTACAACATGAGTCATGTTTCTCTTGAAAATACTCAACCAAATGAAGTCATCATTCGGTGAGTTTGAAGAGCACCAAAGGTGGAAATTGGTTATGTGCACATGTGCACACCTGGATCTTCATCAGAATTTCCTTCAAACTTAGGAATGTTTGAAGGTAACTTAATAGGTAAAGGTGGCCATGGTGCACTATGTCGCACAGGTTCATTCATCAACTTTGACAAGTCTGGAAAGTTTAACATTTCCAGGAAATGAATCTTTGGCCTAACCGATGCCTGAAAATAAGGAGTCCGGAATGTAGAAGGACTTGCCCCCTGGTTCCCAAATGAAAAGGTGGGGTTTCCCCCAGCCACGATTGTGATGTAGTTGGACCACTCTAAAAAGGATTCCACCCAAAATCCAGCAAATTACTTGTGTGTGGTGCATGATATGTAGTTTGAGCTACTCCAGATGAAACTGGAGTTTGAAAGACTATAGCAGGTATCCCTCCACTGAAAAGTGAAAAAGGAGAGCTTATGAAAGTGGTTGAAACTGGTGTCTGGAAATTATGACCAAAAACATTTGTGTTTCTAGACTGCATGCCCACATATGGAGGGGCCGGACCTACATAAGGATTGGATGGGGGATATCCCCCCCATGCTATGGAAAACCCTGGACGAATGAGGAGGATCCACTTGGACCACTCTGAGAAGGTTGCATAAAGGAATGCGAAGAAAAAGGTGCATTGGGAATAACAGTGACGACCCCACCAGATGGATCTACTACATTAGAGGGAGTGGAGGGTTGAACCACTCGACTACTTGGTGTAAGGGGTGTAATAGATGCACTTGGTTTTGGAGTACATATCAGGGGAGGTGGGACTCCACCAGCCAAAAATGGCTGAAGTTGAGGTATAAATTCCCTCTCTAGAGCTAGACATATCTCTGATCAAAGGATCACCAATAGAATTTGAACTAAAAGGGATAACCTAGACAATCACAGGATCGTTAAGATCAGTTAGATGTGGGTTAAAATTTATTCCAAAATCGTCATCTTGCAAGTCTTCAATCTCTACTGCATATGCTTCTTCCTAATTAGTCCTAAGTTATAGTTCACCTAGAACTTCACTAACTCCTACTAGTTCAAAAGAACCATCTTATCCAGTCTTTGCCTTTGAGGGGGCGATGGAGGCTCCACTGTATCAGATGGAGGAAGGTTTTGCAAACTTCTTGACCTATTGAGAATTTGGTCCTCCAAAGATATAAATTTGATTCACACACACCTAAATTCCAACTAAACATAGATAAACCAAACAACACTCACTAAAAATGTCCTAAAGTCACTTAGACACAACAGATATAAGATATTCCTTCCAAAGGAAATCTTGGGATGATTAGGGCCCAGGTACAACCAGTGAATACTGAAAGATGGTTACTTGGCATCTCGTGAAGATGTTCTTGGGCACAAGCCCTGGAATCACCCAATCACCTTCCCAAACTGTCTACTAGGGTTACCTTCCAATTTTGTCTAAGGTGTACTGGAAATAGCCTTCCAATAACACCTATGTAAGATCCCTAGTGTCAAGAAACTAAAGGCTACCACAACTACACCAAGATTCTGGAAAAATAGTCACAAGCTTGAGCCTTATGCATGGGAAGGGTAGCAAATCCTAAAACCCTATCAAAACTGGCACGACATAAGGCCCAAGAGGTAGTATTGCATGGGATCTTCACTTAGTGAAACCATGTCATAGCACGTTCATTCATGGCATATGAAACAATACCCCTAATTTCAATAAATATTGGAAAATACCTCCCAAAATTGGTTTTTTTAACCCCCATAGCTTCACACTATACTTATAAATGATATTGAGAACAATATATAATATGTAGAAATTGAGAAATAAAAGACAGTCTGTAATATTTATTCAAACTTTGAATTTGATAACACTTGTCCTACAAATAAAATGTTCATGCCACTTATTTAGGTTAAACACACACTGAAGATAAAAATCAATAGCCAAAAATAAAACATATGTTTTAGTAAGCTAGATATTTATTGTTGAATTTATAGGATTTTATGTCTCGAGTGAAAAAAATAGAAATTCGTATTCTTGAAAATCTATGTTTGAAAGTGATTCATCTTTCCCTCAATCAGAGATTATTTGTTTATTTTTAAATTATTTCAAACAACAGTTAGAAAAATGTGAATAGATAAATTTAAAAGTAGAGATTTTTGGCTTTCGTTTAGCAGAGAAAACATGATTACAATATCATGAAAAGAGATAGTCTAGGGAAATCTTGGTTATCAATCCTCCAATATTCTCAAACCCTCTAAGAGAACTTTCTTAAAAAAAATCTAAATTATCCATTTAACAACTAGGTGCTAGGTAGCACAATGAACATATTTCATAGAAGCTTCAATAATTTACACTAGGTTTATAAATTAGCATGTTTTCTAAGCTATTTATTCCTACCATAGATTCACACTATACTTATAAATGAAATTGAGAACAATATATAATATGTAGAAATTGAGAAACAAAAGATAGTCCGTAATATTTATTCAAACTTTGAATTTGATAACGCTTTTCCTGCAAATAAAATGTTCATGTCACTTATTTAGGTTAAATACACACTGAAGATAAAAATCAATAGACAAAAATAAAACATATGTTTTAGTAAGCTAGAGATTTATTGTTGAATTTATAGGATTTTATGTCTAGAGTGAAAAAAATAGAAATTCGAATTCTTGAAAATCTATGTTTGAAAGCGATTCATCTTTCACTCAATCAGAGATTATTTTTTAATTTTTAGATTATTTCAAATAGCAGCTAGAAAAATGTGAATAGATAAATTTGAAAGTAAATACTTTTGGCTTTCGTGTAGCAGAGAAAACATGATTACAATATTATGAAAAGAGATAGTCTAGGGATATCTTGGTTATCAATCCTCCAATATTCTCAAATCCTCTGTGAGAACCTTCTTAAAAAAAATCTAAATTATCCATTTAACAACTAGGTGCTAGGTAGGATGATGAACATATTTCATAGAAGCTTCAATAATTTACACTAGGTTGATAAATTAGCATGTTTTCTAAGCTATTTATTCCCACCATAGCTTCACACTACACTTATAAATGACATTGAGAACAATATATAATATGTAGAAATTGAGAAAGAAAAGATAGTCTGTAATATTTATTCAAACTTTGAATTTGATAACGCTTGTCCTGCAAATAAAATGTTCATGCCACTTATTTAGGTTAAACACACATTGAAGATAAAAATTTGACTAGCCTTTAGCCTTTAAATACAGGTTAATATATTATTTGATCCAACATAACCTCCTCACTAATTCCTTGGAACAAATTAAATATATACGTGAACATTATCCTTTGACATAACCTCCCTTTCAGTTGTCAATAAGGTTTGTTAAAATCATCTTTGACAAATGACAAATATGTTGGTGGCATGTTAGAAAAAATTAGACTCATTTTGATGGGATGCAAGAGACATCTCATGGAAGATATTTTCATCTATGGCCAGTCTCCATGAGGGAGTAGCTGCTTGTTTTGGATCACCCCTTTTTAGAGAGAAACACTGTGTTCTAAGACACGTGTAAGCCACAACCTTTCTCTAATAGTATGATTGTTTTTGTATGGCTCAAATTTTAGAATAACACAACATTATCTCATATGGCATGACCTCTCCACAAGGGAAACACCCTCTTCATACTACCCTTGCTTTGGCTGGAAAAACACCATTCTCATTTTGGGTTGTATCCGAATTAGTGCCACAATGATAGGTATCCTTAACTATTATCAATCCCCAAGCATCATTAATTTCATTAGGATGCTTGGTGATATGCTTCCATAGTTAGTCTTCATTATCAATTTTCTATCCAACAACCAATCCTTCACATATTAATCTCAAGAGGCCGTCGCTTACAACTTTGCAAAAAATTTCTTTAATATCTTACTTTGAGTCATCTTGCATTTCCCAAGTCGACAATTTTCCTGATCTACTTATTCATGAAGCTAGGTTATCTCCACTGGTTCTAATCATGACTTATAATAGTTGTCCTCTCTCATTATTTCTCATGCTAGACACCCCATTTGAAGACATGTATGGCAAGGCCAACTCCATATGCAGCTAGAAAACATCCCGACAAATCCTTTAGCAAAATGGGATGAGATGCCAAGGGAGAAGACTAGTGTTTGTGCAAATACTTTCCTCACAAAGAAGGAGTGTTAGCTTTTGGTGTTGCTCCAAAATAATTTACACCATACTTGACGGTGCTTCATGAGATGTGGAGTGCATGGTGTGTTGACTACCCTTCATTGTTACATATGCATTGGAGATGGCTTATTCATGGATTGCCATGCCTTGACTTAATGCTTATGGGGTGCACTTCTTTAGGAGGGTGGAGATCTATGTGGTTTGGTAACATTCTTCATGAGACATGCATATGGATGTTGGTTGCTTGCTTGGAGGAGGAGCATTGTGCATCTAGAAAGACAAAGAGTGTTCATGGAGGTGTGGTGGACAAGGAGGTGCACATGGCTTAGGAGGAAGCATTGGAGCATTGGAGGCCTTTGGAGAATATTTGGAAACTTCTTGTGGAGCACTCACCTTGGGACCCTTTCTTGACTAACATCCATACCTTGGAGATTGACATGTGTCACTTAGATTTGGAGCACTTCACATTTGGACCTATCTAGTGACTAGTCAGGATGCTAGTTGTGGACATTGTCCACTTTGTTATTGTTGGACTCCCTACCCTTCATATAAATGAAGAAAGGAAAATTTCAATGGGTTATCTCAAGTATTTCAGTGTTGTGAATTGCAAGTCAATTCCCTAGGTTAGTATCCTCTGTGAATATTGTGGGCCTCACTTGATGTCCCCGCTATGTTAGGTTGTCAAAACTGTAACCAAACAGTTTATCATGGGTACCATCCTCGAAATGAGGAAAATTTCCTGAAGGGTTTCTCATGATAAAAATTTTCAAAATAAGGGAAAAAATATTTTTTCAATCATTCATATTGATAGCATCAATCTATTAGAGATGTGAGAACTAGAGTGAACTTTTCTCTTTCACGTGTACTCTTCTTTATTATACTTTTCTCTCTTTGTCTTGAACATTAGGGTGCTTGAGTTGATTCAAGAAGAATACTAAGGTTAAAGTTTTCCCTAAGATGACAAGGGAATATAGGGTTTGGAAGTAAATCTACAAGAGCAAAGAGAACACTTATTCTTTTAGTTCTTATGAGAGAAGAAGACTAGGGTTGTGTGTCATTTGGAAACCCTAGTACTATTTGGAGTACTTGATAATAGATATGGAGAAGATAGAGAGAGACTATCTTGTTTTCTCTTGTACACTTGTGTTATTTGAATGTAAGTACCAAGGAGGACTTGATTGTTGTGAATCTTTGGTGGAGCAACTTGATTTGGTTGAGAGTGATTCCTAGCTAGGAGTTGGTATTTAGGGTTTGTTATTTATGGTGGAAACCCTGGCCAGGGTCTAGATAGCATGACTTGTACCAGCTTGTATTACATTGTGGGTATGTACTTGTAACCTTATATTATGTATATATGGAGCATTCCTTGCTGTCCAAATTTTGTGTACTCGAAGATCTAATTTTCAGCTTATGTTCTCATTATTATTGAGTAGTTTCTAGTGCTGGTTATGCATGCTAATTTGACAGTAACCTTGATTTTTGTAGGTGATTTGAAAAACACACAAAAGATAAATGGGCGTATTATGGTAGTATTAAATATGCTGTAATAAGTTATTTTCAAATCTGGTTTATGTTGACAAATGTTCCCTAAGGGATGGAAATGTTGTTCCCTTGAAGTAAATATGTTTAGTATTTATTTTCTTTTGTTGTCTAATGTATTTATTGGACAGAAGTGAAATATACACTACTGTAATTTCTATTTTAGATAAAGTCCTAGAAGCCTAAAACCTCAATAGAAATAGATCAAGGGAACCTCAAGGTTGAGGTGAAATATCTGAATTTGCATTAATTGTAACAAAGGGTAATTCAACAAATTTTTGGTAAAATGCACATAAAAAATATAATCAATATTGGATATTGCAAATATTGAATTAACTAGAAATGGTATATTTCAGAAGTACACAGTAGGCAGTATATAAAACCTTTCCCACGTAGACAGAGAGCACTACATATGGCTATAATTGCATTTTGTAGTCGATGGTATCCAAGAATACAAATCCTCACACCACATAATTCAATAATCTATAGAAAACATGAGGTTCAATGGTGAGAAAAGAGTCATACTAATTCCCTCTTTCATATCACTACCCAATATACACCCCAAGCCAAATAAGGGTAAGGGAAACCTTTAAGAGCTCAAATGACTAGTATTGACCTAATTCAGAAAAATGAAACAACTAAAGAATAAAAAAGAGAGGTGTGGAAGAATTCTACACTAGAAATGTGGCAATTTGGGCTTCCATATCAAAAAAATAACTCCATGTCTTATTGTGTTTGGATTATTTTCAATCAAGTTTGATCAAAATATCAGCATATTGGCAAGGTTGACTTTGTGTAGATTCCAATTTTGTAATAGTGCTATGAATCCCCAGAACAAATGATGATATTACTGGTGCATTCATTGAGGCTTCTCTATTGTGAAGAATGTACTCAATATGTGGTTCAAATAAACCACCAAGTACTACCTAGAAGTATCCAACAGTCCCTTTCATTTAGAAGATTCATTTTGTTAAGATTTAATTCTAGTAATCCAACTCATCTCAATGGAGGAAATGAAAAATAACTCTTATCTTGCATGTGGTTAGGAATCAGGATATTGCAAGTAGCAATTTGATATGAAAATCATATTGCCAATATGTTTTTTGATCCTTTTGATTATACATAACTAACATCATGCCTAGTTGCAATCTGATATATCCTAGATAATATGTACACACTGCTTTCACAGCATCCTAAAAATGGCTACATATTAACAAAGTGAATTAAGATGAAAAGCATTGCACAATAACATCACTTTCTAGAAAAAATGAGAAAAGACAAATTGTCAGCACAAACAAAATTCTTGAAACATGGTAGTCAACATTGAGTCTGTGTTAAGCAACTCAATCTCGACGTACATATTGGCACTGTATCACATACATTTATGATATACTCATGCAATAATGCTTAGCCAATATTTAGTTTCCTGATAACTTTCTAATATTCTTATTCTATGGCGCCTCTCTGATCTATTCAACAATAAAGTAAAAGAGAAAAAAATACTACTATATTCATGTTATTTAAGTAGTTCTCCTCACCACCTGGATCTGAGTGTATATTAACATGCTGACTGAAACAAAAGTGGAAATCCTATTGTTCTAATGCAATTTCAATAAAAGACATCATGTAATTATTGCAAATCTATTATATAAAATGATACACAGCTAGTAAATACAGAACTAGGTATCTCTGTTTGATGATTCTTGACTTTGCAATTGCAATGTTCTATATAGAACCTCCCAAGGCATTCATATGTTCCTTTCCAATCATTGTGATAACAGATGTAGCAAGATCTCCACTGGGTATAACATTAGTGGCATCACATTCTCCACTGGGTCACAAAAAGAGCATGCCCACAAAAATTGATTCAGTTTTTCCAAAATAGAAAACCTTCAAGTCTATGTTATTCACTTTCTATATGTTTCCTTGCCATGAAAATAGTGATAGTTAATTACCATTGTATGTGGGATCAAACTGTCGGACCCATAATTTCGTAAATTGAATAACTTTCTACATTCCATTTTTTGGATTTTTTACAGTTGGTTCAAATGTGGTCGAAGAAATCTTCTAACATAACTCTAAAGGAAAGACATTGTATTTGTTCATTATGACAAACTTTTGATAGATTGGTGATGGAATTTGCACACTTTACACAATAATTGTTAAAGTCAAGAAATGTTTTTCTGAGGAGAAACATTTTTTTCCCATAGGAAGGAGAACAAATATTAGAAGCATTACCTAAGATGATGAGTTCCACAAACCTGTAATTTTCTTTCACCTTGATTTAAGTGAAAAAACTATATTTATTTAACATCCAACGTAAATACTAGGTATCATTTAAACAAAACTTTTGCAACATCTTAAACACACAAACACTCTTACAAGAAAATATGGATAGTCTAAAATACTAAATTAATATGCCAATTAAACAAACTTTTGGACCAAAATTTCATAATAAACAAATTAAGCAAGAGTACTATACACCAAAACACTAAGGTAGTAATGTGTTCCTTTTCATGAAGTAAATTGCACAACCATTCTACGAAACTGAAGAAACAACTACATACCCCTTACAAGATTCATAAAACTGCAGTCTTAGATTTGATATTGGTAAAACCTACAATTTGGATTTCAAAGTCCAAAAGAAATCCAGGAATAAACCAAATAAAATTTGGCATGCGGCTGACTATAGTAATCTATACAATGTGCAATGTATTAAGGGAGTTATAGACACACTCCAAATGGATATCAGTAATAATTATGTCCTCATCCCTTGCACAATAACTGTACAGAATAACTAGAGTGGGTAGGCAAAGGAAATGGTGCCTCATAACTTCATAGAGTTTCTGTAAACCTGAACATAGACAATTCTACTAAACAAAGATGTTACACATTGTACAGATTACTATAGCCAATTGCATGTCCAATTTTATTTGGTTTAGTCTTGGACATAGAAAATCCTCCTAAACAAAGAGGTTCCAAAAGAAGGAACTCAAAAACCTTTTTTATCTAAGGTTTTGTCCCTCACCTCCAAATACTATTAGAAATGGGATCTTGACAAAGTGTAAGAAATATTTGAAAAGAAAGAATGCATGATGGAAAAAATGAACCATATTCAAATACTATTATACCTCCCAAATAGGGGAACAGAACACTGAAGTAAATAAGGATTACTCTGGTATAGTGTTTGTGCAATTATACTGCAACACAACATGGTTAGAAAATACGTGTTTCACAACATTCATTACATACTTTGTATCTTCTTCAGTCAGCTCTACATGTGGATAAGACTGTAAAAAAAAGACGCAAAATGTGATAATTGAGTAATTATATGACAAATGAAAAGAGATCATGTCTTGACACAAAATCTACTAAAATTCAAATGAAATTCAAAATTACAAACACACAGTACCTTAAAAAGTTTTCCAAATTCCGAAAACTAATGAATAGAGGAAAGTAACTATTCATATGTTTCTACAATGGAAGAAACATTAGCAGGCCCAACATTTGTTGTCGCTACCTTTTTACAAGGCTCTTTCTTCTCTGCTAAGGGATGTGATAGACAATACCCAATTATACTTTTCCTTATTCACAACCCTTATAACATGCATGAATCTAGGTATTAATAAGGGAAAAAACCTCATAGTTATACCTGAAGTCATAATCAAGATATATTTGGTTCATTGTAAGGATGAGATGAATCAATGTCCTTTGACTGAGGCAGAAAATTCAGAAATGTCAGTTATTAAAAATTCTAGTGTCTAAACCAAGTTCTGTAACCAGACTGAAATCCAACTTCAAAAATTTGTCATAATATACCTTGCTGTACTGCAGAAAGGCCCCATTGGAGAAGTTGAACACTTGTCAAAAGATTGGGAAAGGTACTCCAGGACCTACCAAGCCACAAATTACAGTTTCTTAGTAAAATACCATGCCCAAGGTTCAAAGTTAAATTACTCCAAAAGACTAATCAAGCTTCCCCTAATATTAACATTATCTATGTCTATAACCTTATTATATTGCTTGCCAAACCAACCACTGCTTTGATAAGTCTGTAACCCAAGAGAATGGATGACACTAGGTATTACAATGAGCACAAATCGGTTCATGAAAAGATGCATTCAAGAATTTCATTCAAACTATAGTGCATGATATTGAAATCAATAGAAAATCAAAAGAAGAATAATGAACAACTTACTTGTTGCTCTAAGCTATGAACTTACTTCTTTCTCTAAGCTACGAGAGAGCTTCCTTTCTACCCCCACAAACTTGCCTATAAAACAATTAACCAAGCACAATTCTCAAACACTGGAATATGGATATGGAAAAATAATTTCCATGCTATATTTATTAAATTTTAACAGAATGCTTCTTTATCAATGACATGTTCCAATCAGTCGCAATATGTTAGTTGTTTAGGTTATGTTTATTGTGTATAAAGGTAGTTTACTTGCATCGAAAAAAATGAACAAGTTGTCAATGTTGTTGGGATTTGGTCATTTGGTTGGCTACTTCAGTGCCAATAGGTTCCAGGTTCAAATCACCCTTTGGGTGAGGCACACTAGCCTACCCTAAAGGGTTCACTAGGGGAACCTAAAATATATTTAAATTGAAGGTATCTTATAGTATTCAAGAAGATTCTCCCGCCTTAAGATCCTCCAAACAGAAATTCCGTGGAGGTCACAAATTTCAAAAGCATCAAGTCTTTCTAACAACTTCCTTTCCCATCATATAAAGGCTCTATAAATGTCCTCCTCAAACAAAAGGAATAGTAAAATTATGGCTTGTTCGCCAGCGGCATCTATACAAAATTTTTATATTCTATAAAACAAGCATAGTTTTTTATTTCAAACTAAATAGAAACAAATCCATGTTACTTACACAATTAAGCCTTGAGGGTTCATGTAAGAACTGATATAACCCACAATCCACCAAAAAGTGCCAAGAAATAGATCACAATTATGTTGGTCAAGTACCCACAGTCCACCAAGAAACAGACTCACGGTCACGATGGTGCAAAGTGACCACATGGAAGGTGTAACAAGGAAAACCCAGTCACTCGAGAAAATTAAACCATGTAGGTGGTGCACCAATAGATCACATTAAGTAGCAACAAAGATCATGTAGAGGGAGAGAGCTCAATCACGCTGGAGAAGCAGACCACGAACTGGATCCGTCTCTCATGTTAAAATAAAACTTTATTTTATAATCTATACACTCCTTAAGATAGGGCATCAAAACAGTAATAAACATAACCTATGGAACAAGTAATATAAAGGATCATGAGTAAACCAAAGGGACACATCAAAACAAACCCCTACCAAGGTATATTTATTGACCCAAAAAGAAAGAGCAAGTTACCAAGCTTATTAGAGAATGTATTCTTTGTAGTACAACAGTAACAAGCAAGCCCAGCAACATGAAGCTTGGATCATATATGCCACTATTCATAATCAACAAACAATGGGAGACTATATCCATCAATTTTTTTAGAAGGTTTCCATTGTTAAAACATGGCCATGATTACTTATTCATAGTTGTGGACCAATTTAGAAAATTATGCATTCTCATGCCTTCTAAGAAAACTATGAAGGGCCATGAGAAACTGAGTAGTTTTTCTCAAATATGTGGGTTTATTTTGGTTTTCCCTATTGTATCAAACAAAGAATCAAGGTTTGCATATTATAGGAAACATCATGGGAAAAGATGAAACCAAGTTGAAGCACTGACAATTCTCCATGTATGGGTAGATGGTCAAACCGAAGTTATCAATATAAATTTGGTTCAGCTTTTGTGGGGGTATATCCGATCATACATGTGGTCTTGGGATGAAAAAGTTGTATACATCCAACACTCTTATAAATGAGCATTGCATGCATCCACTTAAAATTATCCTTTGAAATTTGCTTTGATTTTTTGACCTCGTCATCCTTTGACGTTGTTTATGGACAAAAGAAAAAAGGGAGCAGAAAGAACATGAGGAGGTGAATAGAGCAATCAAATTCATTGAGAATATTAAACAAATCCACCTCAAGGTATAGGATCAATTTGAAAAAAACGAGAAAATAATAAGCTTCAATTAGTTCAACATGTTCAACAGATGAAAGATCACAAGTTCCATGTTGGAGACCATGTCTGGTTGTATCTCAGTAACAATGTTATAAGAACTGAACTGGTGATGGAACCATTCAAGACCCTAAAAATAAGAACTAGACAGGAACCAAGATGAAACTTGTAAAAAAATGGACAAAAAAATAGTCGACCAAAAAGTACTTAAAATATTCATTTTTTATTAATAAGATATATTCATGTACATCCATGCGGATCCAAATAATTAGACACAAATATGCAAAGTTTTATTATATATATAACATTATAGGGGTGAATATAGAAAAATGACAGCAAGTACAATACATATATGAATAAAAATACAACAATATTGAGGCTCTAAATGACATGCAATGTTCAAAAATTAATTATACTAAGTCTAAAATGAAATCAAACTAAACAATCATCCAAATTTTGAAACATTTCGGATGAATTGCATTGGTACAGTCCCAGTCAACCTGGTCAGTTCTAATGGGTTTTGGCTTGAATTGATTAGTTTTGACCAGTATAGACTAATTCTATACCAGTTAAAGCCAAAACCAGCCATTTCCAGTTGGGGCACTTGATTTGGACTGTGGGTCTTCTAAACCAGTTGAATAAGTCAGTTTTCACAAAATCAGTTTGGTTCTTATAACATTGCTCAGTAAAGAAAGGTTGCAAGGGTAGAAAAGAAGCTTAAACCATTGAAGTACATACCATTCAAATTATTGAACAGGTCAGTGGCAAAGCTTTCAGATTGAATCAACATGAATATATAATAAATGATAATGTATTTGTTAACTGTTAGTGTGGAGAACCTGTGATTATTTGAACCTTCAGTGTTGGATGTCAAGGAGAAATTTCTTCATTTAGTAGAGGATATTGCACCAAATACTTTAGAGGATCTCAAGGAATATTTAGTGCAACAAATAAAAACCAAATTGCTCACAGAGTACAACAAGAACTTTAGCAAATTGGAATGTAGGGAGGGGGGCTATATAAGAAGGTAAAATGGTATGAGAGGGTAAAATCCTAGGAATCATTTCCTTGACTTCTTCAAAAATAAATATTTGAGAGCACAAAAATCCTCCCAAATGAGAATGACCAGAATTGGATCATTGAATTAAAAGAAAAAACTCCTAAAAATGGCTAGGCCAATTTTTTTTTTAAACACTCATTTCCTCACCCTTCTTCAAAACTAAAGATTTTAGGGAACAAAAATCCTCAAAATGAGAAAGTATGATCAGAATTGGATCATTGAATTAAAAGAAAAAAATCCAAAAAAATGGCTAGGACAAAATTAAAAAAAAACACTATATATGAAGGCAAGTCATTGTGAAGAAGAACCATTGGACTATCACAAAAAATTCACATGTGGACCAACAGTTGCAATGCATTGAAGGCCCTAAAGGAGACCAACCAATGCCACATCAACACTATCTCAGTTAGATATTACAAACCATTATCTAGGTCAATGAACCACTATCAAAATTGATTCCATTTTGTTGGAAGAGGAATCACCATGGTAGAATAGTTTAAATGGCCCTGTGAAAGTATTATAGGGTTCTAATGATTGCATTCTCAAGAAATTTTGGATATTCTAAGATATCAATGAAAGGGAAGGATATAAAGTGGTGATAACAGAGCAAAGCAAAAGAAAACATAGTGTTTTAGCAATTTGAAAGCTAGACTCTAATAAATGTTTGCTTCATAGTAAGCCTCTTTGTAATTTATACTATAGACAATGAATAATTGAAGACTGAGGCACTTTTCTAAATTTAGAGATAGAGTTTTTTTAGTAAGGGTTTCTCCAAGGTAAAATTAAAAATTGTGTTTCTTTGGTTTATTGTTCCTGTTTTTCATTGAACTTGGTATCTCTTCTTTCCTAAACTTGCAATTTGAGAATGAAAGAAAACCCTCCACTAATTTATCTACAACAGAAAAGTAGAATACACAAAGGAGCACATACTAATATTCACAACCTTTGAAAAATGAGGGCAATCAATTAGTGAATTTAGAATCAATATTTCTTTTGAAGAACCATCTATTGGAGTATCTAGGGCCATTTATAGTCAGGCTAAGTTATCGATTGGAGTGAATGTGGAATTAGTCATAAGTGATGCTCACAAATTGAAAACATCTCAAGAAGGTAGAGAATTGTAGCCATTGTAACAATTGAAGTCTGAGATTGGAACATGCAAGTGGAGGAATCAGTTCCAATCCCCATTCGCCATTAGATACTTAGACCATTTACCAATACAACAAGAATTTCACAATTTGGCAGCATTCCTAGGTCTTCAAGGCTCATATTTAACACAGATCTCATGATTCTCTTGAAGAGAACCCCACTTAGATCAAAGATATGTTTCAGCTTCATTTCCAGAATAATTTTTCACCTTGTTCTTTAACAGACTTGATTATTATTATTAGAAATTCCTTCTATAAGGTGATTCCTCATAAGGTCTCTATTGGGGACCAAGATAGGTTAGACAATGACTTCTCAAAGGAAGAGCTCATTTCTACCCTATTCTCAATGCAAAATGGTAATTCCCCAAGTATGATTGGGTTTCCTTGTGAGTTCTACAAGGTGATGTGGGACATAGTAGGGTATGATTTTGCTGCTTGGCATATAAATACCTCTCCTTGGGAATTTAATCAAGCACTGATTAAGTTGATTCCCAAGTATGCTTAGAGAGACTCCATAGGGAGGTGGAGACATATTACATTGCTAGGAGTGGCCTATAAGACCCTGGCCAAGGAAATATCTCTCGAGGTTCATAATATTGCTCAAAGGGAACAGATAGGTTTTATGCAAGGATTTATCTTGGGCACAATGATCTCATGATGGGAGACCATGGAGTGGGCTAGGGAGTCGTGAGGGAGTCTAACTAGGATGCCTATTTATTTAATATTTACTTCCACAAGGCCTATGATTGATTTTTTATTTCAAAACCAGCCCACCCCATCTATGAAGTTGTGTTTGTTGATAATATATTATCATTCAAAACAAAGGAGGATACTCCCTGCTCCCCAAAATAATTCCCCTCAGATTTAAATTTTGCCAAAATTTTGTTTTGGAAAAATCTTTATGCCATGTGAATATAAATAAAGTAAATTATTTACACAGAATGCAAAACATGGAAAAGTAATAAAGTAGAACTATCTAACAAATAAGAAAAGAAAAAAATGAAAAAAAAAATAATTACAAATGTTTGAAGTAAATCACAAAAAAGTTAACTACAATTGCTTAAGTGAATCACATGAAATGAGTTAAAAATATAAAATAACTTTTTGTATTTTTAATGAATAAAGAGAATCCAATATATTTAGATGAAGAGAGAACAAGAGAGCATTAAATATCTTTTTGTACTATTAAATTTGACTCTTTTACATTATTGGTTTCTAACTTTTCTTTCAAGCTCCTCACAAAACTTGGACAACGAATAATTCAAGAAATTCTTTGACAATTTTGAAATCATATTAAGAAATCCAAGAAATCAAACAATAAGAAACTAATACAACGATACAGACTTGGGTGAATCATTACTATGTGAAATACTACAATCGTCACTTTCCATATGAAAAAACTAATTAGCAGATGTAAATATTGAAACCTAATGGATGAACAATCTACTTTTACAGTAACCATATTACATTCTCAGTTTCTCATTTTCTGTTACTTCAAATTAGAGCTCACTTTCTCATTCTCTGTTGCTTCAAATAACTCCTTGTTTTCAACATAAATGTTAAAATCTAATAGAAACAACATATGGATGTATGGACATTGTTAAAATATAATAATCTTTATGGTCTTTCTTGAGAAGGTGATTACCCAAAGTGGATCTTAAATGTCATTTACGAGAAATACATGGGCATCATCTACAGACCTAAAAACACAAAATATTGCAGTGGCATTTGCGTGGGTCATGCCATTGTGCTAAACTTGATTTCCATGGCTGAACTATAAAGGTAATAAGAAAACATGCTCTAGAACATACTTAAGATAAAGAAGCCTACAAGACATTTTGAGGAACATTTTAGGTCAGATGTTGTTGGTGCAATGCCTACAATCCATTTTGGAAACCATTTGAAGACAACAAAGAGTTCATTATAATGTTTCTAGTGTATAATCTTTAATAACTGAGCCAAATTTGAAGACAACAAAGAGAGATCTTAAAAGGTCATCAGAGAGTGAAAGAAATATTCATAATGATTGAGACAATATTTTGAATTTTTTATTCTTATCTTGAAGAAATTAGGATACAATCACTAGATACAGGCATTATTTTAGACCATACCATGAGTGAAAAGCAGTTTGGTCAGAAAAGGAAAAGCATGGAAAAATAAATTAAAGGTTCTTGATTAGTGCCTGAAAGTGAGTCCCTAGATCGTAGAAAATAGTGACAGATAACATTCTCAACAATTTTGNAGCATTCAGGTTTCAAACTGTAAAGAAAATTTGAAGGGTGAAAAATATTTTGAAAATATTCATGAAAATTATGTTCCTAATGTCAAAGATCATGTGCTTTATACATTTGTGACTAAAGACAATGAAGTTAGGGTAGTTCCAAACACTTCTTTGCACCAAAATTATATTCTAAAGAAGAAAAGAAATCTCTTAAAGAAACATAATTCAGGGTTATCAACTCCACCAGAGAGATCAGATAATCAAATAAAGATAAATATTTGCATGAAAGAATAAAATGTTCTTGAAGTATTATCTGGAGTAGGTCATTGAAAGAAAAGGACACAAATCAAGGCAAGGAAACTTAACTTTGATGAACATTTGCATTTGGTAAAAAGGGAAAGAATTGAAGCTGAAGATGAAACAAAAAAAATGAAGTATTATCTGGAGTAGATCATCGAAAGAAAAGGACATAGATCAAGGCAAGGAAACTTAACTTTGATGAACATTTGCATTTGGTAAAATGGGAAAGAATTGAAGCTAAATATTAAACCAAAAAAATTGTATAAGGATCGAATAAAGTAGGCATAGCAAGTTCCAATGACAATAATGGAGAAAATATGGCATCGGATAATGCTTGTGTGTTAAATGAATGCCATTTGAGAACTAATAATTTATCTTAAGTTCTAACAATCTTGAAACTGAAGGTGATTTTCTACATGGGAAGATGTCTTCAATTCTTATGGAAAGGCCTATGTGTTTTCCACCAAAGGATGATAAATATCATTTGTGAAGTACCCTATAGAGTAATGAAGTTTCCTTGCCTCCTTCTAAACGACATCATCGGGCTCAAGAAGCTATGCTTGCATGTGTTGCAGAGGCTACAACTGATTTAGTGGAGCCAGTGGATACTGGTGTGACTGGATAGGATGATGCATACAATATTTCTGCAGATGAAAAATCTTATACAAAAAGGTTTGATAATGAAAATAATTCAGTTAAGGGAAATGAGGAATGTGTCAAAGTAGACACATTGATCCAAAAAGAAGCAACAGAAATAGGAAATAGTAAGAAACCTATGGTGTCTCCATATTCATATCAATCCTTTACAGATAACATCCAAGTGGAAGAAAAACCTAATAACCTATTTGGAAACTTAGATGGGTGAGATCGGACCCCCTATGTGAATCCTAGGACATAGTTGAGCAATAGGGTTACATCGTATGCAAACTCTGCGTACTCGAGCAAGAAGAAAATCTTGCCCTTAATGGCTACCACCGGGGGGTAATAGCTAAAGCTCTTGAAGGATGAATGCTCTAAGTGGAGGATCAAATTAGTGTAACCATCGAGCTTCTCTGTTAACAATCCCTCAAAGACCATGTCTTTAGCGGACTCCGACAAGCCCTCAGTCACATAGGGTAAGAGGAGGGGATCTTCTATGGGCTCCCCTTTCATCTGCACCAGGTAGCACTAGAGGATAATGTAGAAGGATATCCTTGGACGTGAAGGAACGATGGTGATCTAGGGTGGATCTATGCACTAGAAACAACTGATCCTATGGCACAGGTCTTGGTGCTGAGCTTCGCCAGGAAGGAGATGGCAATGTCATTTGGGAGGCCTGGAATCAGTTGGATCTTCTGATAACAAAAATGGTGGATGAGGAGAATCCATATCACCCCAATAAATTGATATCAATCTGCAAATCCAACACATAGACCATGATGCATACATACCCACACCGACCCACACCGAGAATTTAGGTATGCCCCTATTTTTCGTGCCCATTTCTACCCTTGTCGGGATAAACAAACCCCAAAAATATTGGATATTGTTTATTAAAATAAAAAACCCTTTTAACCCAAAATATATGCCCAGTATATTTTTTTATTTTTTTACCATTTTTAAGCCCCCATTATGAATGAACGTGATAACATATTGTTCCATTGGCGATGCTCCCATGTGGTATTGACAAGATCCCCAAACGCATAAAAATCCTAGTAGACCATCAAAAAGGGAAGTGGAGGGTTATCTCCTCAACCAAATTTTCATGTGGCCTCATGCTTACCTCCTATGTGAGAGGAGCTTTCTAGAAGGTCTCTTGTAGAAGAGGATTTACCTAATGAAAGGCCACTATGTTTGAAGTCAAATGCTTAGGGACAGTTAAAACTCCCTGGTCCACAAGCCTAGCCTGAATTAGTTGATGTATGAACCTAAAAAGGAAAATTACTAGTAAAATTTTAATTGATTGTTATTTTTAAATGGTTGTATTAGTCAAAGGTAGCAGAATGAGACTGTCTGATGTTATAGACTCAACAGAATGAAAGAAAAAATGATGTATAAAATTTTTCAAATCAAATGTAACTACTAAATGAAAAAATTATTTTATTTTTGTTTTTAAATGAAAGCTAATGAACTTTTAAATAGCATGAGAAACTACAAGACTTTAAATTTTTTTTATTTTTTCTAAAAAAATAACAAAAAGGACAACTAAATGCAACCTAATGCAAAAAGAGCAAAAATGATTTTGTCTTTTCTTTTTCAAAAAATTCAAAAACTATAATGCAAGTAAATGAAAATTGAGTGACTTTAAACAATATGATCATATAACAATAAATGATTCTATTAGACCCTACAATAACACACTTCACCCAAACATGAAGAAATGGCTCAAATCCTAGACTTGGCAGAACTATCAATTCAAAGACTAATAGATCCAAAAAACGGAAAGAATGACTAGCTCATACCACTAGGAAAGAAGTAAAAATTATATAAGTGTTTCAAAGGACTGATCAATGATCCAAAACACAAGCACTCAGACCAAAATCCAAGTAGGAGGACCTAACACATTCACCAATAAAGTAGTCAAACAAAAACACTCAAAGAATTGACTAATCAATAAAGTAGTGAAATGTATAAACCTAAAAACAGAGTATCATGTCAAAACAAAACCTTCACAAGCATCTGAGAAATCATAAAAACAAGGACAAGAAACAACCTTTTAGACTCACAGACACTGACAGGAATACGTAGTTTTCATAAAGGCAGGTCGCGGACCATATGTGATTGTCACTAATGCAACCCACGTATACAAAGTGAAATACGTAACTGTTACCGAAGCAACCCACGTATGCTGTCAATTTTTTTCAAAAATAAAAAAAATGACAAGCAAACTTTGAACATGCAATACTAGAAATCAAAGGTAAAATCAAAACAACTCACTCAGAAAATTAGACAGAGAAAAAAATGGTCAGGAATCCTAAAGAGAAGACCCACAACAAGTTTGAATCCCCAGCAGACTCACCAATCCTGTTGTTCAGGAAAACACACCCTTATAAACTAGGGTCTCTGGGGTTACCAACTTACTAAATTAACTTGCTGACAGACATCCATTTCAGAATTTGAAATAGAAATAGGAATAAATTAGGCATACCTTATTTATGACGGTCGATCCTAGATTTTCTTCTTCTCTTCAAATTGCTTCTACAGCTTCGAGGGAATCTCCAACACCTTCAAAGAGAAAGATATTTCATGCAATATCTTATATATGATATGAATGGTTAATGAAATAACATTTTTATAATGAAACAATAAGATAATTCAGAAATGAAAATATATAAGAGTGTAATGACACAAAATTGGAAAAAGGACTCTCTTTATTGATAAACAAGTGAGGTGAGATTACAACCCAACATCTGAGATAAGTGCTCCTCTCCTAACCAAGGACACTGAGTTTTCCTACTCCAAGATATCCAAAGGAAAACCACCAGCATAACTTTGATCTATATATTCATCATTGATTAGCCTCAACCCATACCCTTGATTTATACATGAGGAAAGAGAGAGGTTACGAAGGTTGAGATGGTTGGAGAAGTTGGGATAGTTATGATTAAGGGCCCAACTGTCCTTGAATAATCATGTTTATATTTTTTAACTCTATATTAAGGCATATGCAACTATTTATACTAGCATGTCATGTATGATACACGAATCTTAAAGGAAACCTGTGGGTTCAAACCCTAATGATGTATACGCAAGTTGCAATGTAAATACTCACATATAATACATGGGTTACAATGATAATAGTCACATATTCTCCTTAATAGCCATACAAAAAATAAATCTAGATGGTAATATAATTATGTATCAAAGGTCATGCACATCTATAGTGTTTTGGCTACTTCAATCTAGTTTTTCCTTTTGTGTACTGACACATTAGGTGTCAGTACTTGGATATAGAAGTGCCATTTTACATTATAACAAAACTCAATGTGTAGACATTTATTGGTCACCTTATATTGCTCTAACTCTTCCAATGTTGCTTGTAACTGCGACTTAATCACTGAATATGTGTTTTCCATAGCTGTGAGTACAACTTCGCTTCAATTGTCTTCTTTTATTCGACAATAAGTAGGTACAAAAGTGTAATAATCTTCAATATGGTTCTTGGACTAATTTTGACTTTTCCCTTTTTGGTATTTCCTCTCTTCTTTATTTTTCCAAAACAATAATTATAATAATATTTATTAATCCCTTTTGTTTTGTTTTTTTCCTTTTTGTTGTTTCCCAATAGTTATTAAAATTAATAACTATACATGTCATTATAATTAATAACAATAATTTAAAGATTTGGGATTGAGTAATTTTATAAATAAACGTTATTATTATAAATTAATATATACGAAGTTTAGAAAAATAGAATTTTAAAAGTTCAATTATAATAATATGAATATTATTATGTAATATTGAATTTATTAAATTATGTGTTGGTTGTTGTTGGAAAACAAGCCATGTATAGTTTTTTTAAGAAACTATGTGCAGTTTCTAAATTTATTTTCTCTTTACTTCTTTTAGTTTTTAGTTTTTACTCTTTTTTTAACTTTATCTCTTTCTTTTGACTAAGGTCAAAGGCCTAATTCAAGAAATCCATGGATTGGCTCTCATACCACTGTAACAACATGTTTGGTTGTAATCAAAACCCTCCAATAGATTAATCATCCACTTGACGTTAATCCCATAGTAAAAATATGATTTTTGAATAATTGATAAAATACAAAAGATATGATATTACAATGAAAGGGAGGCTTGTATAAATACCCACACAAGGGTTTCCCTGGTGATGCAACATAACCTCTCATAAGGTGTCTGTTCCCTACATTTAGCTATTAATATTTAATTTATTATTTGTTTATATTTATTTTTTATTTTTATTTAGGTATGTAAGAGAATATTTTCGAACTTGTAATGGTTTAGGATCTAAAAATTGTACATGAAATATTTTGGTATTTATTCTAGATGGGTTTTGAGTCTAAATATTTGAACCCTTGCATAAAAAAAAGTTGTAGCAAAAACTACAAGATGATTCATTTTGAAGAGACCAGTCCTAAGGAAAGATATCTGATACCAAATGTTATGCAACAAATTACCAAATAGAGGATGCAAATAGAAGAAATATACCAGAAAGAGTATCCCATGTCTTAATAATGGAGAAGAAAGAATAATAGTGTTGGGGCGCGCACCCTAATGGTCCTTAAGGTGGGT
This sequence comes from Pseudotsuga menziesii, assembly GCA_001517045.1. NCBI lineage: Eukaryota > Viridiplantae > Streptophyta > Pinopsida > Pinales > Pinaceae > Pseudotsuga > Pseudotsuga menziesii. The sequence continues at coordinate 238,709 of LPNX010192503.1, read as the reverse complement.
AGAGTCCATGTGTTTTGTGGGAGTTTTGATAAGCAGAGTTACGACTCAAAACCGTCTTAGGGGTGTCGGGGTTGAGTCAAAGTATTCTGTTGTAATAAACCCATGGTTTAAGTCTAGGGTTTATGGTTCGGGGTGCCCATGGTTTAATTCCATGGTTTTGTAATAGTGCGTTGTATAAATAGGCACTCTTGTAAAAAAGTGAGGTTAGGCTTTTTGATGTAAAAGGAATTGATGCGAAGCTAAGGCTATTTTTGGTAAGAGAAGGTTAAGTCCCAGCTGTGTGCATGGACGACCTATGCAGCTGTGTGCATGGACGACCTCTGCAGCTGTGTGCGCAGAGGGTTTGTAAGTGATTAAGAAGATCTGCAGCTATGTGTGTAGAGGCCTGCAGCTGTGTGCGTGGCTCTAAGGACTTGAAGGGATCTGCAGTTGAGTGCGCAGTTCAGAACTGTGATTTTGTAAAGAAGTTGAATAAAACACAGTTCTGTGGATGTAGCCCCTACACTGGGGGTGAACCATGTTATATCTAGTGTTGTGGTTCTTTGTGTTATTTCTGTTATGTCCTTTTATGCATTGATAAATATATATATCTGATAAGTAAGGTCGCTGCTAAAATAATAGCTTCATTGTGAATTCCTAGTAAGGGTTAAGCAAGTCACTGTTTGTTTATCTAACTGCGAAGCTATATATATGTGAATGCCGAAGCACTGTGTTAGTTGATTATAAGTCATTAAAGGCTAAAGGTACAGTAATATCCCTCTTCTTCTTGCAGAAACCTAATTCTACGACACCCCATAGCTGTTTCGGGTGAGACTGCAACCTGTTCGCAGGTTGTTGCCGAAAGGGCCAACACTGTGGGTCTTTTGTTCGTGCGAAGTAAAAGGTATAAAACTCGGGTCTTCCCTATAGCCCAACAAATTGGTTTCGTTGCCGGTTGAAATCAGTATCTGCTCAAGAGGGGTTTACGTCATACCTCGAGGGTTCTATTCTGGAGACCCTCTGTGAAGAAAATCGGTGATTGGATTGATGAGACTTATCTGAAATTCGCTGAGCTAGAGAACAAGGATCCGCATCGTAGTGCAAACGACTTGTTACAAAGGTATGTTTTTGTGATGTTTATGAATTTTTCCTTGGTAATATCCACATAGAGTTTCCCCAGTGGTTATTCAGGTTAACAGCAAGAAGGACAAACTTTTGAGGCGGTCAGTTTCCTGCTTGGACCCCCGCAAGAATTAATATATTGAGAAAGGTGAGCAACGAGATATCTTGAGCTGTCGATTTCTAGACGACGCGCACCCTTGAAGAATTTGTGATGGAGTTCACCCTCGACATGTGTACTTCCTTTAGTAAAGCCGAGCGACAGTTTTTCAAAGGACCAAGGGGTAAGTTTTTGAATTCATTCAGTTTGAGAATTAAAATGCTACTAGCTGAAAACGGTATATTGCTCATTGAATCAAACTGTTAGATTTAGTATTACTAACCTATGTTTGCAAGTGAAAATACCTTCGACGAGCAAAGTGGTTTGCTGCGAAGTGGAAAAAGGTACAAAATATATTTTGGATCCTATTCCCTAGGTCACCATACTGATTCTTCACCTGTAAATCCCATAGATTTAGAATCAAAAGAAACCCCTTCTGTTGGAAACCCTCCGGTAACCCCGCAGCACAGACAAGTTTTCCCTGAGAACCCGTCGCAGTCCGAAAGTCACCCTAGCCCGAGTATTCCTATTGCAGGTCAGTCACCCCAGTCAGTCCTCCTCTGCCTAGATCCAGTCCCCCTCCAAATCCCCCTAGATCTACTATGGCCCACATGACTGATGATTTTAAGCTCCCTATTTTCAAAGGAACTGGATTAGAGGATCCAAAACAGTTCTGGTTTTTATGTGAAGCAGTGTGGAATGCTAAGAACATTACGGATCAAGATGTAAGAAGAGCGCAGCTCGTTACTTCTTTCAGAGACCAGGATTTGACTTGGTTCATGAAATTCTCCAGTAATCAGAATCATGCCTTAGATGATATTAAAGAAGCGATAATCAAAGAGTTTAAGAAACCTAAATCCGAGTCACAATGTATCACTGAATTGAAAGAGATTCAGTAGAGGCGAGGAGAATCAGTATGGGACTTTGATCAGAGATTCAAAGTTCTGCTAGACCAAGTCAGTTTCACTATTGGACCTACGCAGCACAAGGAATGGTTCATTGTAGCGTTGCTGCCGCATATCAGAACTCCACTCATGCAACAGAAGGTTGCGGACCAGCAAGAGGCTATGGAAATTGTGATGAAGCTGGAAACTGCTCCTATTGGAGATAACTCTGGTATCACTCAAATCCAAGCGCAGTTCACAGCAATGGCTCTAGAGCTCCACAATATGAAGAAAGGAACAACCAGTCGCGAAGAGTTTTGGTGTACACAATGTCGGACAGAAGGTCATGCCAAGGAACAGTGTCCTGTGATAATAAATTACCTGAATACTAGTGCACCAAACCCGTTCAACCCACAAGTTCTATATTGTGAAGTCTGCCGAACAACAGGTCAACATCACCCTGAAGACTGCTATCTGCTACAGAGGTATGGGCAAGTACCTAAGAACCCCTATTGTAAATTCTGTAAGTCCGTAGGACATAATGAAGAGAAGTGTCGCAGTTGTGACCTCATGAGAGAGTGCACCTACAATGCCTATCAGGTACAAAATGAGGGCCAGAACAATGATGGCTATGGTTATCATGGTGGTGAATGCTCAGATAGGAGAGTATGATATGACTGATGTTATATTGGACCTAGGATCAGAGGTAAATGTCTTAACTAAGCAAAGCTGGGAACAAATGGGAAGACCTACCCTTGATTGGTCCCCTATACAGTTGAGATTAGCCAATCAACAGAAGATTGTGCCCCTAGGTCGGCTCCCTAGTGTCCCAGTAGATATTGATGGAGTCTCTACTGTAGCAGACTTTGAAGTTATTGAGATCATTGACAACAGCAATCCCTATCCAGCCTTGTTAGGAATTGAATGGGCAATGGAAAATGCTGCAGTCATTAACCTTAAGAAGAGACAGATGACTTTCGAATGGAAATATTTGAGAGTCATAATACCACTGGACCCCTCTCAAGGAGAAAGGTACACAGAACCACTCAGAGATGAAGATCAGGCTTTCCTGGACCACATCTATAACATCACAGCTAAGGGAGAAGATTATGTTGATCCTACTGCCGAAGGTACCATGGATTGGCATTGTGACAGCCCCTACATGACAGATTTAGATGATGGGTTAGAAAACTAGTAGAATAGACCTTATGAGCTGCATGGACATAGATGTGCCAGAATTACCAAATCTCTCAGATGGATAGGTGCACAAGAAAGAGTCCCCCCTACTTTTGATGGCCTGTCAGACCCAGAACAGTTTATTTAACATTTCTCAGACCAGATCCCAGATTCACAGAAAATGGAGACTCTGGATTTAGCATTCAGAGCCACAGCCACCAGATGGTGGAGTAGCCATAAGAAGTATATTCCTAGTTGGGAAGCTTGTCAGAAATCCCTTCACCTGAGATTTGTGGATCAGCCCCTGGAGGTGCGAAACCGATTTGATGGAAAGACTAGCCCCCAGGAGCATTTGGCGTAGTGCTACAAAGCGTGGAAGCAAGTACCTCAGGAAGAATGGGTACATCGATTTGTGCATACTCTGGAACCGATAGCAAAGAATTGGTATGCGGCTGCTGAGCTTCACCAGGATAATGTAAGTTGGAATTGTCTTGTTGATAGTTGTGTGCTTACCTTTCCTACTAATGAAGTTTGTCTAGCTTTATATACAGCTATCAAGTTGATCCATACTAAGGTATTTGATGATGAAGAAATAGTAGAATACCGACCTGATTGGGAAGCACAAGAAGCTTATGCAGTGGAATGTTATAACCTCACAATTGATGAGGATGCTGATCCATGCAATATTGATATTCCTGAGTCAGAAGGACACTGCGACGTACACGGACCAGCACTCGAAGCCCCTGAAATGACTCAGCCCCTGAAGACATAGATAGTCAACATTGGCTCAGAAGAACAGCCTAAGTATGCTACCATTGGAGATTATTGGGATGATGAAATGGTAAGCAAAGTAACCCAACTTCTCCACGAATATCAAGACCTCTTTTTGATGAAGTTCTCAGAGATGAAAGGCATCCTGGGTGATATCGGTGTGATGAAGATCCCTTTGAAACCTAATGCGAAGCCTATGAAACAACGCCCTTATAGGTTGAACCCGAAGTATAAGGAAAAAGTTAGGATGGAACTGGATAAGATGCTTGCTGCAGGAATCATTGAGCCTGTTGAAGAATCCAAGTGGGTCAGTTCTATGGTGGTGCAGGAGAAGAAGACTAAGGGTGAAATCCAAATCTGTGTTGATCTAAGGAAGATGAATGATGCTTGTCTACATGATCCTTTCCGTACTCCCTTTACAAATGAAGTGTTAGACAATGTTGGGGGTCAAGAAGTGTACTCTTTTACAGATGGATTTTCAGGTTACCACCAGATCAGAATTGCTCCCGAAGACCGACATAAGACAACCTTTGCTACAAAAATGGGATCCTTTCAATATACAGTTATGCCCTTTGGATTGAAGAATGCCCCAGCTATATTTTCTAGAGTACTCATCTCTGCGTTTAAGTAATTTATCCCTAAATTCTTAGAAGTTTATTTTGATGATTGGACTATCTTTGGGCTACTAAAAGACCATATAACCAGTTTAAGACTTATGCTGGATAAGTGTAGACAGCACCAGATTTCCTTGAACTTAAAAAAGTGTATCTTTTGTGCACCCTTTGGAATTCTGCTTGGTCACATTGTATGTAAGCAAGGATTGATGATGGATCCTGCAAAGATAGCTATTATTGTGAACCTGCCACCTCCGAATTCCATTAAACAACTTCAAACGACACTCGGTCACACTAGATATTACAGGAAATTCATCAAAGGCTATGCTCATATTACAGCTCCAATGGAAAAGCAGTTGAAGAAAGATATTAAGTTCGAGTGGACACCTGAGTGCCAAGAAATCTTGGATATTTTGAAGGAAAATATGGTCACTGCTCCTATCTTAGTATTCCCTGACTGGAATAAGGAGTTTCATGTGCATGTCGATGCATCCTCCATTGCTCTGGGTATAGTATTGGCTTAGTCAGGTGAAGGTAATATCGATCACCCTATTTATTTTGCAAGTAGAAAATTGTCCACCGCAAAGAAAAATTATACTACAACAGAACGTGAAGGTCTTTCTATGGTGTATGCATTGCAGAAGTTTCGACATTATCTCTTAGGATCTCATTTTAAGATGTTCACTGACCACTCTGCTTTGAAATATTTGGTTAACATGCCTGTGCTAGGTGGAAGGATATGCAAATGGTTGATCCTGTTTCAGGAATATGACTTTGAAATCATAGTTAATCCTGGAAGACTTAATCTAGGACCTGACCACTTGTCAAGGCTTGAGTCAGGTGAAGAACCCACTAGTTTGGATGAAGGTCTTCTTGATGCCCAGCTGTTTGCCATCTAGATGGTTGATGAATATTTTCAGGATATTGTTCAGTATTTGTCTACAGGTTTTCCACCCGCCGAGATGACAACACAGTAGAAAAAGCAGCTGGTGGTGAGAGCAGTCGATTTTACCTTAATAGCAGGTCAGCTGTATAAGATGGGACCAGATGAAATACTGCGCAGGTGTGTCTTGGAGCATGAAAATCCACTGATTTTGGTTGAGGCACACTCTGGAGCAGCAGGAGGTCACTATGCAGGTAAAGCTACGGCACAGAAGATTTTGACTGTCGGGTTGTGGTGGCCCATAGTTCACAAAGATGCAAGAGAATATTTCCACAGTTGCGACATCTGTCAAAGGACAGGCAAACCATCTGGGAGAGATGAGATGCCTCTAGTCCTGCAGGTAACTTTACAAGCATTTGACAAGTGGGCTATTGATTTTGTTGGCCCTATCAATCCTCCTGCGAAGAAGTCAGGAGCAAGATACATTATTACAGCCACCGATTACCTTACTTGTTGGGCCGAAGCTCAACCAGTTAAGAACTGTAGCACTGCTACAGCTGCGGATTTCATCTTTGATAATATCTTGTCCAGATTTGGGTGTCCTAGATTTCTCGTGAGTGATCAAGGATCACATTTTCTAAATAAGACTATTGAAGTATTGACTGAAGAATTTCAGGTGTATCATCAGAAGAGCACTGCCTATCATCCACAAGCAAATGGAACTGTCGAAGCTTTCAACAAGATCCTGGAACATGCTCTTATGAAGGTTTGCAATGTTAACAGAAGTGACTGGGATCTTAGAATTCCCGCAGAACTATGGGCTTAGAGGACTACCTGCAAGATGTTGACAGGCCATACACCTTTTAGGTTGGTCTATGGGCAAGAAGTCGCCATGCCTATGGATTATATTGTTCCTAGCCTCAGAATATCTGCTTTCATAGAACTGGATGACCCAACTATAATGACAGAAAGGCTGACAAAGATACTAGAAATTGAAGAGGACAGATTTATTGTAGGGTTCCACCAGCAAGTACAGAAAGCTCGGGAAAAAGCAATGCATGATAGACATATCAAGAAGAAGCAGTTCGAGTAGGGTTATCTTGTGCTCTTATATGACAGCAAATTCATGAAATTCCTAGGTAAGTTCAAGACCCATTGGAAAGGACCATACATAGTGTAGAAAGTTACTGATGGTGGTGCAGTCTAGTTAGCTAAGTTGAATGGAGAAAGTTTACCTTCTATGGTAAATGGTAGTCGATTAAAGAAGTACAGAGATAGGTCAGGACCTCCTAATCAGAAATAACAGTAAGACAGAAAGTCTAAGTAACAAGAATAGTTGAAACTGGGTGCTAGACTATAAGGAATCTGTTCTCAAAGCTACGAAGTGTGCAAGACTATCAAAATTCAAAAGTTAAAGTTTGGGTTCCGTGTGGGCCAGGATGAGTAGGAGGTCAATATTGTGGCGAAGGTACTCATTAAGGTGAAGTAGAAGTTAGTAGTTATGTCGAAGATAAAAGGTGTGTCGCAGCCTAAAATGTGATGGATGGGACAAACTAAACTTGGTGGCGCCGGCACGAGAACTACCCTAACTAACTGTAATGATGAGATTGTGGAAAAATCGCATGCCGCGTGAGTAGGATTTTTGCCACTCCATCAAATTCGGCGTCATTAATGCACCATGATGACAGATTATGTTGCAGGATTCTATAAGAAGCTCCACTTGCCTGCAACTCCTACATTGTGCATTTCTCTGAGTTTCTTCAGTTAGGACCATGTCGAATGATTGTGAAGCCCAACAGTTATCACGAGAGTTCAGGGAGAGAGATCTGCAAAACCTTCTGAGCAATCCACCTATGCAGACATGTTCAAATAGGACGAAGAAAGGCAGAAGTTTGCTCTAAACCGGACAAAGAAAGGTAGAAGTTCACTCTAAGGTGGAGTGACGAAAGGAACAAGGCCTCACAAGAAGACTCTGAAACATCCCGAGATGTATCCTCCTGGTTTGGTTTAACCAAGGCGGCTGTTTGTCTTATGCACTTGACATGCACTTCTGAGGACCCTAAGTTGTGAATTGTCAAATGTTAGGCAAGCAGCTCGAAGGAGGGGGTCGCTGTTAGATCCAGAAGGCCTTCACCAGCATAAATATTATGAAGAAAAGGAGCAAGCAGCCGATGACAGCATGCACAGCCCCAGTGAGCAGTTCAATACCGTCGCCAGCAAGGTCTTCTCTCCCGAAAAGTAGTAGAGTGTCCCGGGATGGGACACTGGTGAGTCTTAGGGGCCTATTGGGGCATGCACCCTAATGGTCCTTAAGGTGGGTAACTCCACGTGTTTTGTGGGAGTTTTGATAAGCAGAGTTACGACTCAAAACAGTATTAGGGGTGGCGACGTTGAGTCAAAGTATTCTATTGTAATAAACCCATGGTTTAAGTCCAGGGTTTAGGGTTTGGGGTGCCCATGGTTTAATTCCATGGTTTTGTAATAGTGCGCTGTATAAATAGGCACTCTTGTAAATAAGTGAGGTTAGGATTTTTGATGTAAAAGGAATTGATGCGAAGCTAAGGCTATTTTTGGTAAGAGAAGGTTAAGTCCCAGCTGTGTGCGTGGAATACCTCTGCAGCTGTGTGTGCAGAGGGTTTGTAAGTGATTAAGAAGATCTATAGCTGTGTGCATGGCTCTAAGGACTTGAAGGGATCTGCAGCTGAGTGCACAGATCAGAACTGTGATTTTGTAAAGAAGTTGAATAAAACACAGTTCTGTGGGCGTAGCCCCTACACTAGGGGTGAACCATGTTATATCTAGTGTTGTGTTTCTTTGTGTTATTTTTGTTATGTCCTTTTATGCATTGATAAATATATATATCTGATAAGTAAGGTCACTGCTAAAATAATAGCTTCGCTATAAATTCCCAGTAAGGATTAAGCAAGTCACTGTTTGTTGATCTAACTGCGAAGCTATATATATGTGAATGCCAAAGCACTGTGTTAGTTGATTATAAGTTATTAAAGGCTAAAGGTACAGTAATATCCCTCTTCTGCTTTTAGAAACCTGGTTCTGTGGCACCCCATAGCTGTTTCGGATGAGACTGCAACCTGTTCGCAGGTTGTTGCCGAAAGGGCCAACACTGTGGGTCTTTTGTTGGTGTGAAGTAAAAGGTATAAAACCCGGGTCTTCCCTATAACCCAACAAATAGAAAGCCTCTTTTAGGGGAAATTATCCTTATACAATGTACTAAGTACACAAGACATGACAAGACACTCAAATGAAAAGATATCCTTCCTATATATAGTAGTTTAAGAGGTATTATTACAACTTGACCCAAGCCAAAATAATTAATATAACCATAATAATGATAATTACAACTAATGGACCAAAGCCAACATTAAATATAATGTACTGCACCACAATATAGGGCGAAATGTCCCAACATTTAGGGCTTAACAATGTGTTAGTAAGTATATATAGACATTATTATAGACCCCTCTATACTTCCTGTCAAAAATTTTAATACCTATATAAACTATAATTTTAAACTTGTACCCATTAGTAATTACACATGGCCATGGTGGTAGGCCCATCCTCTGCACTCCTTTTTTAAATCCACGATCTTTTGTGTTTCTTCACGCACTCTTCATTTGTTTTGGTGTAATCCCAACTATAGTTCAACAAGATGAGGTGCTCGACAATCAATATGCACCCCACAGGGAGTCCTTTAATGTGCCAGTGGGGTACACATACACCATTGGATGTGACACACCATTGCATCCAACAGTGTATATGCATCCGGTTGGTGCATTGAATACCCGCTGCAGGGTGCACATTGATTTACGAGGTGCGCTGGTAGCATGCTCAAGGCCTTCAAAAAGTACGCGGGATAGGGTGTCATTCATAGAAAAGTACGTCGAATAAAATGTAAAAAGTTATGTGACATGTCTCCGTTTAAATTTTGAATTCAGAGACAAAAATATACATAAATACATTCATTCAAATATATGAATAGATAAGTAGATAAGCAAGGGGCTCATTCAAACTCCATTAGTGATCAAAATTGAACCCTTCCCATCCCTTCCAAGGGGTTCGAACCCTCCCTAAAAGGAAATTCAAAAATCACACTTACAAAAAATGATTTTTTTTTTTATGTCACTTGGCATTTACTATTCGGGTACACAGGGTACTCCCAAAAGACCGAACACCTTCAACAACCGCTTCACACAAATAGATCACAGATCAACACACTGATGTTTGTCACATGGTTAAAACCCTTGAGAGGGAAACAGTCCATAGCCCCAGCCAAATAGCTACTTCGATCAATTTACTATGCAAAAGAAAGAAAGTTACATGAGCTTTTCATAATCGATCAACTAGCCAAGGACCCTCTATGCTCTTTAAATAGAGATCATAGACCAATCGGGTGTTAAGCCACAGATCAATGGTAGGTATGATCTAAGAGAAGTTGAACTGTCAGATCGCTCTATGTATAGAACATATCGTGACCGTCGGATTAGAACATTTACAAATGCATACTAATGCATACTAAAGAAACACACTTTTACCTAACGGATATATTACACAAGTTGATCTTAACTAACTCCTAAGTGTCTAAATATCCTAACATCCCCACTTAAGAACAACTTGGGATAGGATTGAAGGATTTACAAAAGTGACACTATTAGGAGAAAGAAGGAGGAATTAGAGCCTATCCCCCCTTAAGGACACATTCCTGATCTCCTAACATAGACCGAAGTTTAGAAAACTTCGCTTCTATAAGAGACTTGGTAAAGATGTTTGCAACTTGATCATCTCTAGGGCAATAAATCACTTCAATAACACGATCATGAACAAGATTTCTGATGAAGTGCATGTGTAGCTTAATGTGTTTGCTGTGCTAATGTAGAACTGGATCTTTGGTAAGCTTGATGGTACTTTTATTGTCACACCAAAGTGGAGTAGGCTGCTGCTGCTCGAATCCAAACTCTGAAAGGATCTGTCAAAGCCATAAAGCTTCCTGACTGGCATTAACTATGGCTCGATATTCTGCTTCTGCTGAAGAAAGAGAAAGAGCTTGTTGTTTCTTACAAGCCCAAGTGACAGGTCCAGATCCCAGACTGAAAACATAACCTGCAGTAGACTTTCAATCATCAGGATCACTGACCCACATTGAATTAGTGAAACCAACCAATAAAGGTTTCCCCCCTGTAATGTAATGAATCCCAAACTGAATTATACCTCGAATATATCGAAGTATTCTTTTTGCTGCTTTCCAGTGACTTTCATGAGGATTTTTCATATAACAGGCAACATGACCAATGGAAAAGGAAAGGTCAGGATGGGAATGAGTCAAGTATAAAAGATTGCCAATAAGCTAACAATACAAGGTGGCATCTACTTCAGGGGAAGTACAAGTGGTAGAAAGTTTTACTCCAGACTAGAAGGGAGAAGGGGTTGGTTTACAATCTTCCATGTGGAAGCGATGAAGAAGGTCACAAGCATACTTAGACTGGGAAAGAAATATTCCTTCTTTGGTTTGCAACACTTGGAGACCAAGAAAATAATGCAAATGTCCTAAGTCTAACATTTCAAAATTTTGCTTAAGATTGGATTTCACATGGGTTATAAGTTTAGGGTCACTACCAGTAATGATAAGATCATCAACATAAAGAACAAGTATGATGAGATGGTTTCCTACTTTCTTGGTATAGACATTGGGGTCACAATGGCATCTAGAAAAACCAGTGTCAAGGAGAAAGCTATCCATTTTGGCATACCAAGATCTAGGAGCTTACTTAAGGCCATATAAGGATTTATTAAGGAGACAAACAAGGCTAGAGTTATTCTAAACATATCCAGGAGGTTGTTCCATGTAAATTTCCTCATGTAAATCACCATGTAAGCAGTCAGACTTGATATCCATTTGATGGACTTCCCAGCTATGTAAGGCTGCAAGGGAAATAACAAGGCAGATGGAGTTCATTTTTGCTATAGGGGCAAAGATTTCATTGTAGTCAATCCCTTCAACTTGGGAAAAACCTTTGGAAACTAACCTTGCCTTAAGTCTTTCAACACGTCCATCTAATGCATACTTAATTCTATAGACCCATTTACATCTGAGAAGTTTTCTTCCTTTTGGAATAGGAACAAGATCCCAAGTATCGTTCACCATTAAGGAACAATATTCTTCATCCATAGCTGCGTCCCAATCTGGATTTCCTGAAGCTTCTGCAAAATTTATTGGATCATGATTCTCGGAAACTTGAGCCAAAAGAGAAGAGGCTTGCTGAAACTAAGAATGTGTTTAACATTGATCTTTAGGATCATCGACAAGATCACCAGCTGCTTCACAGGTTGAATGGACCCATCAAGGAGGCATTGGTGCTAGTGTAATTGGAGGAACATGAGCAGGTAGAGGTGGATTTTCATCCTCACTGTCATCATTAGAAACTGGAGTTGGAAACCTATTAAGGAAGCTGAAAGAAGAAGAAGAAGAAGGCACAATCGTCGAATCAAGATCGTAGGCGAAAGATGGCACACTCACCAAGTTAGGCTCGTAGGCCAAGATATTTTCATCAAATTTAACATCTCTTCTAATGATTATATCATGAGAATGTGGCTGAAGAAGTCTATAACCTTTTACATCTTCAGAATATCCAAAAAATATGCACTTTTCACTTTTAGGCTACAATGCTTTTCGTTTTTCATCCGGAATGTGAGCCCATGCTTCAAAACCAAACACATGAAAGTGACATACATTTGGTTTAATTTTACTTCATGCTTCTTCCAGTGTTATACCTTGTAAAAATTTAGTGGGTGTGCGATTAACTATGTAATTTGCACAATTTATGGCCTTAGCCCAATATTGAAGTCTTAGTCCCTTAGATTGGATCATACAATTAGCCATTTCTTTTAAAGGGCGGTTCTTCCATTTAGCTACACCATTTTGTTGTGGTGTATATGGAACAGTGTGTTGTTGTTGGATTCCTTGTTCAGTGCAAAAAGTTGTGAACTTGTTGTTAACATATTCTCCTCCATTGTCAGATCTTAACTTAATAATTTGATGACCAGGTTGTTTTTCAACAAGGGCCTTTAGTTCAATAACATGTTAAATACTTCGCTATTAAGTTTTAGGAAGTAAAACCAAGTGCATCTGGAGTAGTCATCAATGAAAGTTAAGAAATATTTGAAACTAGAAAAGGAATCAGATGGAAGAGGGCCACACAAGTCACTATGCACAAGCTCCAAGGGAACCGAGGTGTGCCAAGAGGCACGTTTGTCCAAACTGTCCTGATGATGTTTTTCGAGTACACAACCGGAACAAACACCATCCTTTCAAGATACCATCAGAAGACCAGTCACCATATTGTCTTTACATAGTTGTTGCAATGAGCGATAATTTAAGTGACCAAATCACTCATGCCAAATTTTGCGCAAGTTATCACTATGAGCAACAAAAACTGAAGGAAAAGGTGATGACCCAAAGTTGTTAAATTTGTACAACCTGGTAACATCATCAACAACTCCAGTAGCAAGGACATTTTGAGGATTTTTAAAATCCTTGATTACAACTTAGTGAGGTGTAAACGTCATAGTTTTACCTTCACATGAATGAGTAATTTGATAGACTGATAACAAATTGTAGGGAAATTTGTGGAACACATAGTACATCACTGAAATGACCATTTTCTACTGGAACTGTTCCAGATCCTACAACACTCAGAGATCTATCATCACCAACAAATATTTGCCTGGTGTTACATTCATGCATAGTAGAAAATATGGCTTTATCCTTAGCCATATGATAATATTCTCCAGAATCAATGAGCCATTCAATTGAAGTAGAAAAAGAAGATGCAGTATAAGAGTAACCAGAAACACAAAGTGCATGTCCATGAGAGTTAGATTCTGAAGGTGAATCTAGGCTGATGTTTTTTTTTTCATTGCTGCTTCCAAGGCTGCCATCTTCTTAAAACACTTAGATTCATCATGATTATCTTTCCCACAAAAATTGCAATGACACTCAGTCTTATTTCCTTTTTTCTTGGATCCTTTGTCATTTTTTAAAGGATTTGACTGAGAGGGTTTGGGACCTTTTTTGTTTGTCTTATGATTGTGAAAATTTTGTTTCTTGGGAGGCTTGGAATTTTCTTTCTGTTAGGACAATAAGGCTTTCCCAGATGTATTTTCATTGTTAATTATTCCAAGATGAATGAGCTTACCTTGCTCTCTAATTAAGGAATCACAAAAGGATTCAAGGCTAAGCTCTTGATAGCTAGCTACAGTCAAGGATTCTTTGATGGAGTAGAATGTAGATACAAAAACAGAATATGCAGGTCCAAGTTTTGAAAGAATATGATAAATGCATTTTTTGTATTCTTTCTTAATCTTGCATTCTGCACATAAGAGTCTAAGAGTTTTATACTTAGATAAATAGTCTTGAATGCATGAAAACTTATTTGCATTCAAGGAAAGAAACTCATTTTCAAGTTGATGACCCCGAATTTCATTGTGTTTACCAAACACAGATTCCAACTTTTCCCAAGCGAGATTAGGTTCATCAATTCCAGATATGTGGAATCACAAATTAGTAGAGATTGAAATCCTAATCAATTCATGAGCTTCATCACATCTATTTTCCCATTTAATTTTCTTATCATCTTCAGTGGGTTATGTTTCTTTCCCTGAGGTTATCCTAAAAAGTCCCCTACTTTGCAGAACATCCTCCATACGAGATTTCCATGAGAAATAGTTAGAACTTGTAAGTATAATATCACAAGGGGCAGCCATATTATAAAATAATGGCTGAAAGAATAGAAACTAACTGCCTGGATGATGAAGTTATGCTTGATCAAAGAAAATGTTGAAGATGTCCCCAATAGTGACATGGCAGATATTAACTTGACCAACAAAAAAGGAAGCTCCCTCTTCCCAAGATCAACCTTTGACAATCACTTTACAATAAAGTTGCTTGAAGTGAATCACTTTGTAGAATAAGTAATGTTTTCTTTTACAATAATGTGACTTTTAAATAGTGTGACAATAAATTAAAAGACATAAGTGACTCACTTTTTATTTTATTTTATTTATGTGAGATGCATTTTTACAATAACGTAACTTGAAAATAGAAATTGCATGCACTAAAAAGTAGCTTAATAAGACTTGAACTCAAGACCTATTAAGGAATAAAGAAACTTTGGACCAAGTGAGCTAAGTTTAAAAGGTACGTAAAAGAATGGAAAGAGGAAGGGGTTTTTCTTTTTTCTTTTTTCTTTTTTTTAACTATTTTCTCTCGTTCTCTGTGCTTTCTTTTTTTTTTGCAAATCACAAAAAAATGAAAAACAAAAACAAAAAAAAAACTTTTCCCACACAATGGGGTTAGATCTTGGTTAGCTTACCCAGAAATTCTACGTTTTCAAGTTTTCTCATTGTTTCTGTTTTGCCATGATCTCACAAGGTGCACAACAAAGAGCATACATAGCCAAGAAGATAAGAAAAAAAACTTTCCCTCACTATTTCTGATTCACTACGATCGAGCAAGGTGCATGGAAAAGAGCATATGCAGCTTGGGAAGGAAACAGTCCAAGACTAAAACAAAAAAGATCTAATAATAAAACTGATAAAATATGAGATATTTAAAAAAAATAAAACAAATCCGTCACTGTAACATTATACCTTCATATTTGCCAAAATGGGTGTTTCTGGAACAAAGGGAAATAGTTTTCAATGAAATGAAAACTATTTCCCAATGGAAACGACACTCTGGATGCAATGGAATAGCTCTCATAGGCCAAAAATGCATAGAAAATCTAGAACCAGAAACCCTTTCAAAGTTTCGGCAACACCAGTTCCAGATCTTGATCAAAACCAAAAGCGGCTCTTCATAAAAGCTTTGATACCATGTTTGGGTACACAGGGTATTCCCAAAAGACCGAACACCTTCATCAACTGATTCACACAAACAGATCATAGATCAACACACCGATTTTTGTCACGTGGTTAAAATCCTCGAGAGGGAAACAGTCCACTACCCCAGCCAAATAGCTACTTGGAGCAATTTATTATGCAAAAGAAAGAAAGTTACATGAGCTTCTCATAATGAATCAACTAGACAAGGACCCTCTATGCTCTTTAAATAGATATCATAGACCAATCGAGTGTTAAGCCATGGATCAATGGTAGGTATGATCTAAGAGAAGTTGAACCGTCAGATCACTCTATGTCTAGAACATATCGTGACCATCGGATTAGAATATTTACAAATGCATACTAATGCATACTAAAGAAACACACTTTTACCTAATGGATATATTATACAAGTTGATCTTAACTAACTCCTAAGTGTCTAAATATCCTAACATTTACAAAGGATAACAAATTTTATAAAATTTCAATAGAAGGGTCACATTTTCAACAACCCATAAATCTCTTCACTAAATATTCTTGGTTTCTCAATGAACATTATACCTTTTCTATTATATGAGGATGGATGTGAAACATTACATTATCTATATTTCATCTTCCAATACTTCTCTTTAGCATATAAGTGTTAAAATAGATTGTATCCATTTTGGATTTCATCTATTTTTTGGTGTAGTGTACAATTCCACAACATTAAATCCATCACATGGCTCACTCCTAGATAATCTTACCATCATATTGATGCATCATTTTTAGTGTCACTTATTGAAAGCTTCCCAAAGAAGCTTGGATACCTTGTTTTTCTAAATCTCCACTTTAATTCATGGGTTACAAGCATTGTTAATCCTTGTCCATATGAGAATTGGAATCACATTTGTTTCCGTACTTAATCTTTTGATATCCTACTCTCTCCATATTTTCATTCTCTTCATTATCTTTTCCTCCCCTTTTGGATTTGTTAAATTATAATGGCATTGGGGACATGTCAATAAGATTAATTGCAAATGTGTGGCTTGATAACAATCTTGAAAAGCAAACAATAAACATTGAATGAATCTAAGAAAATGTGGGCATCTCTTTTTTTTCATATTACATATTTAATCTCTTTAAAAGCATATAACATGTTGATTTATAGTCTTTTAATTGCAATGGTAACACTATAATCGAATCCCCATTATTGCAGTAGTTACTTAAAAAAAAATATATAACTAATAATTAAATATATATATCTCAACAATCCATGAATCTTGTGCAAATGACCATCTTCATCATAAATATAATGCATTTTTTTTCAAAAAATTATTAAGTGATGTTGTTTGGGACAAAATCTCCATTAAGGTCATTGAAATGACTAAGTCAACTACACAAACCTAAAATATGAAATATATAGCATTCAAAATTATGATTTTGTTCACTGGATTTTCTACATCATCAAATCTTTGCTTCTTTGGTCTAAAAACTAGTCATTTCCCTTTTCCTGACTGTGTGCATCCTTCTATCACACTCTTTTACTTTTTTCATGTTTTGTAATAGCTCAACTTTAACATTGTAATGTCCCCAATTTCATCGGTGCTATTTTGGGAAATGGGGTATGGAATTTTTCCTTTTATCTTTAACGTATCCATCAATTTCCTTACATCTTTAAATAACACTTATCCTCATAATCGATGTTCATTCTCAATGGCTACACTCATGCATATAAGAAGACATGAAAATGGTTTTAATCCCAATAGAGTTACTTCTTTTATATTTATTCATGAAACAAGGTTAGCTATTTGTAGAATATAAGTTCCTGTAATTAAGTATTAGGTCATTATAATAAAATTCCTACTATGATTCTTTTAGTATCCTTGTTCCAATACTTATTATAAAACATAATAACTTTCATGTAAAATTCTTTTTGTTAATAGCATCATCCTTTTAATGAATTAACATTCCTAACTATAACATGATTCCATTTTGAAGTGTACACTAATGAGTAGAAGAGGAAAAAACATGTGTTTCTAAAATACACACTACAACAAATTTGATATTTAGGGGCGGTTGTCTTCCACCTCCAAAAGTCACTTTTCGAGGCGGTTTTGGCTTTGGAGGAGGTCTTTGAAAAATCACCCCTAATAGAACCGATGCTAAAAGTTTTGACTTTTAGGGGTGGTTCTGGAAGAGATCAAAACCACCCCTTAAAAGTGACTTTTAGGAGCAGTTCTAACCCCCCCCCCCCCCCCCAAAGTGACTTTTGGGGGTGTTTCTAAACCCCCTCCAAAGGTGAATTTTGGTGGCTGTTCTACCCCCCCCAAAATGATGCTTTTGGGGGTGATTCTAAACCCCCCAAAAAATTCACTTTTGGGGGCAATTTTGTCTTTGGAGGCGGTCTTTACAAAACTGCCCCTAATAGCACTGATGCCAAAAAATTTTCCTTTTAGGGGAAATTCTAGAAGAGATCAAAATCGCCCCTAAAAGTAACTTTTAGGGGCAGTTCTAATGCTCCCGCCCCACACCCCCCCCCCCCCCCCCACCAAAAAAAAAATGATTTTGGGGCGGTTTTGGCTTTGGAGGCAGTCTTTACAAAAACGCCCCTAATAGCATTGATGCTAAAAGTTTTGCCTTTTAGGGGCGATTTTGGAAGAGATCAAAACCTCCCCTAAAAGTGACTTTTAGGGGTGTTCTAATCCCCCCTCCCCCCCAAAAAATCTATTTGGGGGTGGTTTTGGATTTGAGGAAGTCTTTACAAAATCGCCCCTAATAGTACCAATGCTAAAAAATTTTACTTTTAGAGACGANACCCCCAAAATGCTTTACAAACCTTTGGGGGCAGTTATGAACCCTCCTCATAGTGACATATGAAGTCAGTTTAGAACCCCCCCATAGCCATAATAAATCATAATAAAATATATTTTATTTAAAACATCAATATTGCAATATCATTTGGGCATAAAGGAATCAAACCTTCAACCTCTTGCCTGTAAAGAATGCGCTCTATCATTGAGCTAGAACCCTTTAAGAATTGGAGAAAGGGGCAAAATTAAAACCAAGATTGCATCATTTGTAATTCTAAGAAAACACTAATAATCCCAGCATTGTTTCTGACTCAAGAGACCTAAGAAATTAGTCTGTGTTGATATATTTGTAACTTCGGAATGTATTCACTTATGTATTTCTTATTGTATTTCCTTATATCCCAACAAATATATTTGTTCCTTTGATTGGGAGAGTCATTAATATAATAGATTCATGTAAATTCATTGAGGTTAACCCTATGTTGTAAGTTGGGGCAATAGTCCCCACAATTGAGTTGAGGTTAACCCTCCGTTGTAAGTCGGGGAAATAGTCCCCACAGTTGAGGGGTATTAGGGTTGTTAGAATCTCCTATTGAACTCGGCCCTGTGGAGTAATTGTCAAGTGGAAAACTAGTATAAATAGAGAGTGACACTCTCTATTTGACACACACACACACACTAAACTATAGCGCATGAGTGAGAGAAGAGGAGCTCGCATAAGTGAGAGACAGAACAATTGTCAGAGATCATCTTTGTGTTTTGGGGTTTTACTTTTGCTATTGGTGCTTATTCTATCTCTGAGGAAGTTGCGGGGTTTTCTCCTTTATGGTTTCCTCGAGGAAAATTCTGTGTGTTTCTTGTCTTGTGATTATTGTTGTGCGTGTTATTCTTTCAAATAAGATCCTAGATCATATTAATTAAATGATAAAAATATAACATGGTATCAAAGCTAACCTGAGAAGAAGAAACTATGCAGCTGCAGAAGCTAGGGATACTTTCTTTTGGGTCTCTCTCCACAAATCATCAACAAAAGGAGGATAGGATAACTCTCCATTAAAGGGTGCACCTTTCTGTCAAAGCAGAATTTGATTCCAGACATTTTCAGTTTTTGACCTGTCACTACTGCAGGAAATTAGGGCTTTTCACAGAAGAGGAATTTTTTAGTTATCCCAGCATAGGATTGCTCTCCTTATCAAAATAGAAATTTATATACCAAGATTGAAATTTTTGGTTGGGTAAAACTCTAGGAAATTCAAACCCTAATTTGACCCCCGACCAAAAAACCCTAAAAGACTAAAACTAGTCATTTTGGTGAATTTGCTATATCTCGATATTGGAGAAGGATTAGGAGCCAAAACTTTTACAGGCTGAAGATAAATTCCTGATGTACCCTTTTTAAATGTTTCAACCTCAGATTCACTATATTCTGAGAAATATGATTCATCCAAATCATGGTTCCATCCTCTCCCTCGATTCATCCCTAAAAAGGACACCTAGGGAAAATTGCTATATATTGAGCTACAAAGGTCCAAATGAAATTTCTCAAGATGTGCTAGATAGGGCACATACTTTAATTTATGTGGTAAAAGTTTCATACCTTGAAGGTGAAACAATGATACGTGGAAGTCTGTATAAGTTTGCTATGTTGAACAGTCTTGAAATAAGCCACCTTGGGAAAACTATCATAAGTCCCAACTGGTGAAACCAATTATGCTAAAACCTATTGTGTTGGAAATAGGACAGACGAGTATACCTCAGTTTGAAGTTTCAAACATAGAAGAGAAGTAATTTTGGATATATTGCAGAAACAATATCAGGAAATTCTATAGAATAAATTGAATAAAACTAGGGCATTAGATATTTTGCAGTTTTGATCACAGTTTTGGGAAAATGAGTGCAGCTCAGCTCTCCTTGAGGACGTGCATATTTCTATCCAATCAAATCTGAAATATTCTAAGTTTTGAAAAGTAGGGTTTCTCCAACAAACCCTAGATCATCCAGATCCAGATCTAGGATAGACACCTCAAATCGGTAAGATCTAATCTTTTGATATTTACATTTGAAGTTCTCATTTCAAAATGACCTATCACACCTGCTTGATGAAAAAATTGGTGAAGCTGACAACTTCCAAGTATGGAAGTATAAGACCTCTATGATCCTTGAAGAAATTGACTTGGATCAGTGTTTCAGTAAGAAAGGTCTAGGAGACAGAGGGAGATGAGGCTAAGGATAGAGCCAATAGAACCATTATAGATTCTATCGAAGATCATCTCATCCCACATGTGTAATCCTTGAAGACACCAAAAGGAAGCATTTGATGCTATGATGAAGAAATCAAAGAAGAATAAGATATTTTTATAACCACCTTGAATGGCCTCCCAAGATCATGGGATTCATTCATTCAAGGAATGTGTGCCATAAGGAAGTGATTACCTTCAATAGATTCTGGGAAGAGCGCACACAAGAAGAAGCTCAACTCATAATAAGAGAAAACAAGATGGGAGCAACTGAAGATCTATCTCTCACGATTCAAAGAAGATCCCTCAAGCGATGAGGAATATGAAGGACTCAATTCTTGAAGAACCTCTTATCCATCTTAGAATCTGGATAAGAAATGATGATGTCATGAATGAAGAAGATGATGAAGCGGAAGGCTCAAGAAGGAGTATACCCACAAAATGAATAAAGATAAGTAATCAATTGTCATTTCATGATATTATTTGGTTATGCATTTGTTTATATTCAGTTAATGTGCTATGCATGATAGAATGTTTGCATTAATGACAATATACTACTAATATGCATGTGATGGGTAAGTAACCCATGGAGCTATACAACTCTCCATTTCTAGTTATCTAGAATGAAACCTTTTTGCTGACATATTGGATTAGTGCACAATCTTAATGATGTCATGGTAGAGATGGAAGGCATCTAGAAAGTTTCCATAAGATATGGATGAATGTTGTATTGGCTAAAATAGTTGCATGATTATATTTTTATGCATAAAGAATTTTCCATTATGAATATGCCTTATGAAATGTTTCTAACCATACAAGTAGTGCATTTGACTTGTACTAAAAATAGTGTACAATCATCTACAAGAAAAGAACGATGAGACTTGTTTCGAAGAACAAGTGACGACAGTTTGAGAAATAATCCAAGATGAAGAATAATACGACAATACTTTCAAAGAAAGAAAGAGGTCTCAGACACAATGCAGTTATGTGACAATGTTGAGTGACATCATTGATGTAGAACCTCCCAGCTATGAAGAAATAGCCAATAAGAAAGGGAAGGAGTGTACCAGTTCAAGAAGAATAATGTCTATGATGTGGTAGCGATACCTAAAGGGAATTCCCTAGTATCTTCTATATGGATCTATAAGATTCAACATGCAGCAGATGGAAACATCGTGGGATACAAGGAAATATTCATAGCACGAGGATTCTCATAGAAAGAGGGAATAGACTACGAAGGGACATCTTCAGCCATTGGAACTTGAGACACATGATAGGAAGACTCATGTGTGCAAATTAAGGAAGGCCTTGTATGAGCTTATAAGGAACCCATGGGATAACACATACATGAGGAGCTTGAAAATCACCTAGAGTGATGAAGATCTTAACCTTTGCCACAAGGTTGAAAATGAAAGCCTATAGAGGATGACAAGCTCATAGATGGGTGAAAGAAGAACTTTTGAAAAGGTTCGGTATCTTGGTATCTGGTGACCCTAGATGGATACATAGAATATTAGTAGCAGAATAAGCTACTTGTCACTCCAGTACAGAATTTTTCAATACATAGAGTACAAAAGGAAGAGGGAGAATGATGTTTCGCTTCAGAGGTAGTGATTGCAGAATATATTGAGGTTTGACATGGTATGATATGAAGAATATATTACTGATGGCTCTAGTATTTACTGAGATTAAATCGGATCGCAACCTTTACTTCAAGGTTGAAGGCAGAATAATAGTGATGCTCTTGTTCTATTTCGATGACTTGTTCCTGATAGAAAAGAGGAACTCATTAAAGTTGTAAGAAGGAGAATTGCTTTTGAGTTCGAGATGAAGGACTTGGATATGATGCACTACTTTCTAGGCATGGAGGTGTGGCCGAATGTGGATGGAATCTCCCTTGGACAAGGGAAGTATGCAGTGGAGATCCTGAAGAGGTTCAGGATGATGGACTGCAAGGACATGAACACACCTATGGCATTGAACATGGAGCTATTGAGTGATGCTTCATCAGAGTTGGTTGATGCTACAATGTATCATCAAATGATTGGATCATTGATGTACATGAGGAAAATGAGCCTAGATATTGGCTTTGTTGTGAACACATTGAGCCAGTTCTTGACAGATCTGAGACATGTTCACCTAATTGTTGTAAATCATATTCCAAGGTACCTAAAGGGTACAGTTTACTATGGGATCAAGTATGAATCAAATAAAAAGATTAACCTGGAGAGTCATGTGGATTTGGATTGGGCAGTTCCATTGATAGGAAGAGCACTTCGGGGTGCTTCTTCAGTTTAGGATCAGGTGTGATCTCTTGGTTTAGCAGGAAGGAGTCCTACATGGAACTGAGTACAGCCAAGGAGAAATATGTTTCCACTTGCTCAAATACTTGGGAGAAAGGAGTAGTGAAGCTCTAGTTCGTGATCCAGATCAAGATCTCTGGAAAGAGGGAGTTCTACAATAGACAGTGAGACAGGTTGTCTAAGCATAAAATCCTAGTGAAGCTCATAGGTTGCTCAGATGTAAATAGTCCTATAGGTTTTCCTCAGATGTAATTAGTCCTAGCGAATCTCACAGGTTATCCTTGGATGTAATCATCCTTGATATGATTCTATGCTAGAAATGGACAGAGTGAAGTTTGAGTACTTCGTAGAGAAGCTTGGTGTTCATTAGATCGAGGTTCCTTCCAAGGGCAAGTGATGAGTCCATGAAGACTTTCTGACATGGTGGAAGGATTGGTTCCTCCCATGCTCAGTGTTAAGTGTTGTTCCTTTCTAACATGGTGGCAGAATTGGTTCCTCCCATGGTCAGATGTAAGTGTTGTGCCTTTCTGACATGGTGGAAGGATTGGTTCCTCCCATGGTCAGATGTAAGTGTTGTGCCTTTCTGACATGGTGGTAGGATTGGTTCCAGCCATGGTCAAATGTAAGTGTTGTGCCTTTCTAACATGTTGGCAGGATTGGTTCCTACCATGGTCAGATGTAATTCATGTGCCTTTCTAACATGGTGGCAGGATTGGTTCCTCTCATGGTCAGATGTAAGTGTTTTTCCTTTCTAACATGGTGGCAGGATTAGTTCCTCCCATGGTCAGATGTAAGTGCTGTTCCTTTCTAACATGGTGGTAGGATTGGTTCCTCCCATGGTCAGATGTAAGTCATGTTCCTTTATAACATGGTGGCAGGATTGGTTCCTCCCATGGTCAGATGTAAGTGTTGTGCCTTTTTGACATGGTGGCGGGATTGGTTCCTCCCATGGTTAGATGTAAGTGTTGTTCCTTTCTAACATGGTGGTAGGATTGGTTCCTCTCATCGTCAGATATAAGCATTAAATATGTGAAGACCTATGTGGAGGATAGGCCTACATTTAACAAGGATGGCTCTGTAGAACTTCCTATGACGAGTAGAATTGAGAGATAACACCATTTTCTTGAGATAACGAAAGCAGTGATGATGATGATCTAGCTTTGATGATGATATAGATTTGATGATGATCCAACTTTGATGATGATCTAGTGATGAAGACTTTTGCTGATGAACTGTGTCAAGAGTATACCTTCCTAGTTAAGAGGGAGTGTTGATGTACTTGTAACTTTGGAATGTATTCACTTGTATATTTCTTATTGTATTTCATTATACCCTGATGAATATGTTTGTTCCTTTGATCAGGACATTCATTAATATAATAAATTCATGTAAAAACATTGAGGTTAACCCTCCATTGTAAGTCAGGGAAATAGTCCCCACAATTGAGTTGAATTTAACCCTTCATTGTAATTCAGGGCAATAATCCCCACAGTTGAGGGGTATTAGGGTTATTAGAATCTCCTAGTGAGGTAGTCCCTGTAGAGTAATTGTCAAGTGGAAAACTAGCTGTATAAATAGAGAGGGAGACTCTCTATTTGACACACACACTCACTAAACAGTAGCGCATGAGTGAGAGAAAGGGAGCTCACACAAGTGAGAGAGAGAACAGCTATCAAAGATCATATTTGTGTTTTTTGGGTTTTACTTTTGCTATTGGTGCTCATTCTATCTTTGATGAAGTTGCGGGGTTTTCTCCTTTCTAGTTTCCTTAAGGAAAATTATTTGTGTCTCTTGTCTCTTGTGATTATTGTTGTGCATGTTATTCTTTCAGATAAGATCCTATAACATATTAATTAAATGATAAAAATAAAAAGTCTGAATGGATCTGACCTTATAAGTTGGTTGAACTTGAAAGGTTTCATATGCAGCATTGATTCAATAAATAAAACAGTAATACAAAAATGTTTTGCAGGATAAATTTGGCATTCAAGTTCATACACATACTCTAGAAGTGAACATCTAACTAGAATTTCAAGTATTCATGGATAATAACAAGCATATTTTCTAATGGTTTCTTGATGGATCCATGTAAGAGTAGCCTTATCTTAAAATTTATGTCAGTAGATCAATGGGTTCTACAATTATAACATATTTATACCCAACTCAATCCATCCTAGTGATATAAATAGCATTCAACTACAATATGGAGAAATACAAAGATTAAAAATTGCATAGCACAGATAAATCTATAATCTTTTTTAAGATAAGCAACTCATAATAATGCATTTATAGATATAGAATACGTGCAACTGATCTAATCGTGAATGAACACCACCATCACTCAAAAGGCCAATGAGATGAAGTGTTCCATTTTCAAAGCACTCATCAATGTATTTAAACTCTTCTCTCTCATATATTTTACTAGAGGCAAGAGCATAATCCACTAATTTCTCTCTGCAACCAAAGTCAAAATCAAAGTTAATATTTTTCCCAATATAAAATATGTAGCACAAATAAATAGTAGAAATATCCTTTTAGTTACCATTTATACAATTATAAAGTACATCTTATACAAATATCATATGATATCACCCCAATTTGTAAGGTGGTGAATAAATTAACTATTACACAACCATGATTTCAACAAAATGTTAATACTTACAAAATCTTAATGTAGAAAAAAATACCCAATGTATAGTATTCGCATAAGTCACTCTAAATGTAGAAATGATCCACATGCAAGATATTCCTTCCTCACTCTAATCCTTGACAATTTTCATCAATAATTTCCAAAAGTAAAAAAAACACAGTAAGCAAAAACAAAGTGAGTTTCTTGTTTACCTTGCTAGAAAATAACATATATCAAGCATAGTAAGTCATATAGGATAGTAGAGACAAATAAGGAATTTGTTTCTTCTTTGAAGGATCTGGAAAACATAGTAAGAGTTTTATTTAATACAATTGAGTCATTTAGATGGATAACTTAGCTTTAGTTTACATAGCTTGTTAGCTCGCAAAAGCTTTTAGGTATCTTATTGGAGCTTAGTTAGCTCGAGGAAGGTTCGATCAAGAGGAACAAGCTCATATTTTAGAATCTTGGAGCTTACAGAGAGAGAGAGAGAGAGAGAGAGAGAGAGAGAGAGAGAGAGAGAGAGAGAGAGAGGTCTTTGTTTGTAATGATCGATCCATTGTATTTAGGTTTATATAAAGGACCATTGTGAAATAAGATCGTATGCCTGTATTTTTGGCTTAATTGAGTTTATTGATTGAGTTTGGAAGCAATTTCCCATTTGGATCATATCTTGTGACCACATTAACTATATGGTTAGTTGAAAAAATGTCTTTAGTGTTGACATTTACACATAGTAAGTCACTTTTAGCTGTGCATTGCAAGGAATATCCATGACATAGGAGAGATTGGTTAACGAGGTTACAAGTCAATGATAGTGATCAAGAGGTGAGTTGATTAATGGCTAAATATGAATTTCGTTGACTAAATAGCAAGAAATTTAAAGGTGAATCATTTGCAAAGTTGGAAACTAATCGTTTCAAGGATGAAGAAGATCAATGGTTAAGAATTATCTTTCTGTAGATCAATGACGAAGAACTATGTCACTGGGAAAACTAGTGCGATACAAGAAATTCTTGACTGACGCGATACTTTATAAAATATACCCTATAACAATTTAAGTCCATCATCAATATAAATATGACATTTGTTAGTCCATTTCACTGATGAGCTAGCAAGAGGGTTAATAGGAGAAGATGGGCATGAAATCATTGTGTAATATAGTTCAGCGACATTAATCTTTGTGTAATATTTGGGCCACGCGTGAGCACGTGGTGGGAAGTATGGTTGCAGATGAGGATCCTTTCCATGCCTAAGCACATGGTGGGAAGTACGGTTTTAGGCCCGAAGGGATGGATAACGGAGATTCAGCACAAGAAAGATATAGTATTTAAGGCTCAAAGGATGCTAATCCAAGATGAAACTAGGCTGAGGAAGGTCAAGTACATAGCCGTTATGATGGTGAGGTGGTTGCCACCCTTATATTATTAAGAAGCTTTTCCCTCTGCTCAACTACCTATGTGGAGTATCCCAACCTCTTTTGTGTCTGTCCATTCCCTCCTAGTCGAAAGGGCTCGTGACTATTTTTTCCACTCTCAAGCGCTAGTGCTTGGTGAAGAGTCTATCTCTTGGGTTTTTTCCATGGCTCCCAAATGATCTCAAAGGGGAATCTTGGGTTTGGGGGAAGTATCAACTGACAATCGTGACAAGTACCATGTGACTAGAGCCCAGATAAAAGCGCAGGAGGATAATAACTTATTCAAAGACTTTGTTCCTCTGGTGACCCATAGAGAAATTGAATCAGTTGCATACTTTTTATGGGATGAAATTAAGGCCATGCCCCGAGAGGAGCTGTGCCATGAGGTTTAACCTTCGGTGGTGGACCCTGATAATACTATTGGGAGTACTATGGCCTATAACATATTTCTTATGCTCTATTGGGTTAACATGAATCTGATAGCACACTCTTCACTTAAGATTGTTGCAAAAGGGGAAGGGGATGAAGAACTAGTGATATTTTGGAAGGAGCACAACGTCGATTGTCGGCCAATGTAAAGAAAGATAGAAATCATGGCCACAAATATGGGGATTAAATTCTTCCACTCAAGGATGGAGCAAGTGGAGTTCGGAGGGATGAGCATGGTCAAGTCAATCAACATGACTGCCAGGGATCCCTTCGAGAAGATGAAGAAGACCAAATGCTCCTCTCCAGGACTGTCCACCCAGGGCCAAGTTTAAGTCCCATGTGTTTATGCTCTTGTTATTTCTTGTTCAGTTTACTGTTAGTGTTTCCACTAGTGATAGGATTTATAGGAAGCTTATGTATGTAATCGGGATGGGGCACGACATGAACAATCTTCCTATTTTTTTATGTCTTGTTCATTTGTATGTTAGTGGTTCCTATAGTAATTTGCTTTATGGGAAGCTTATGTATGTAATCAAGATGGGGAACACCATAAACAATCTGACTCTTTTGTTTTGGGATGGGTGGTTCTATTTTGGGACGAATGTAAATCTTGTCAAAATTGGGTAGGTGGTTTCTAGATTTTTTATTCGGAATGTAATTAAGTGACTATGCAGTAATACAATCCAACCCCTCCTCTTCATCGTCCCAATATTCATTTCTACTAGGCATGCTTTCAATATATTCCACACCTTCAACATATCCAGCAAATTTTTTTATGGATTCCTCCATGGTGTAGTTTTCAGCTATGCAGCCTCCAGGCCTATTCTCATTTTTCACATAACTTTTGAAAACTTTCATGTTCCTAGAAAAAACACACAATTTGTAGTGAAAGCAAAAGTATGATTAAATAGTTGCTAGTAATGTATTAGTATTATATGCACATAAAATGTTGTAATTTATGTGGATTTGCACTTAATAAAATTTCACTGACCTTTCAAAAGGGTACATCCATCGATATGCAATTGGTCCAAAATAACGTAGCTCTCGCACCAAGTGTACAATCAAATGTATCATTATATAAAAGAATGAAGGGGGGAAATATTTTTCGAGTAAGCACAAATTTTACACAACTTCATCTTGTAAGTTATCAAGATCTATTAGATCCACCATTTTTGCACAAATTCACCTATAAATGAAGCAAAGCCTACAAATAGTGTTTCGAACTGTTTTTGGTAGTACATGGAGCAATTCTACTAGAAGGATTTGTTGCATGAGAACATGGAAATCATGTTCTTTAATATTATGAAGCTTGAGATATTTCATAGATACATGATTTCTAGGGTTTGAACTATATTCATCTGGAACTTTTAATGTGAACAAAACACCACAAAGAATCTCTTTCTCCTTTTTTGAAAGAGTGTGTGGTGCGGGTGGAAGAAATAGTTTTTTTTCCTTTTTGTTGTGGCCACAGTGACCTCCTTATACCCAACTATTGTAAGTTATCATGAGAATTTTTCCCATCTTTGGATTTATCTTTTATATCCATAACTGTTCAAAAAAAAATCTGCATACATTTTTTTCTTTGTGCATTAAATCTAAAATGTGACACACTAGGAGTTCCTGCATCCAACCGTATAAAAAATCAATGAATTATAACATAGAAAAAACTAAACAACATATTCCAATGAAACACAAAGAAATCCTTCAAGCATTGTACATTTTAGGCCTTAAGTTAATGTGTGCACATACCACCCAATATGATAAATTGATTAGAATTGACCTTTTTCCACACGCCAGTCTTCGAATTTTTACCTTTTTAAATTTCTCTTTCTTTTTGTACTTTTAGTCTTTCCCCATTTCTCTTCCCTTCCTTATGTTTCTGTAAAAATATCTTACACTTGTACAATTGTAGGTGTAATGAGATGCTCAAACTTCCCATTAAATGGTCCTTTTTGTGAACGATACTTATGATTTACAGGAAGATATCTCCTATGTTCCATCTACACACACTTCCTACTAAATTTGAGATACAATGAATCTATATTCCTTCCACATATAGGGCATGCACAAAACCATTTAGTCATGCAACAAACCATATTTCCATAAGCAGGAAATTTATGTATTACCCACATCAATATAGCCTTCATATTAAAGAATGACCTAGAATAATCATCGTATGTCCTTGCCCCTTCATCCCATGTTAGTTTTAGTTCATTTATCAATGGTTCTAAATAAACAATTATGTCATTTCTTGGTTTTTTGGGACCGGGTATTAACAATGACAATAAACAAAATATCATTTTCATGCATAACCTTGGAGGAAGGTTATATGTGACTAGTACTACTGCCCATACACTGTGACTACTACTCAAGTTTCCAAAAGGATTAAATCCATCCACTGTCATTTCAAGTCGTACATTGTGAGGATTGTTGGAAAAATCAGGCCATTTAGAATCTATTGTTTTCCATGCCGGGCTATCAACTGGGTGGCGCATTATTCCATCTTTAATTGCATTATCATGATTCCACCTCATTTTCTGTGAAATATATGTAGAGTTGTGACAAAAACATATAGAATCATATATACATTGAAATACTTAGTAGATTAAAGAAGATGATTTTTTGTAGGTTAGTAGTACATGAAGGTGTATGATATTAATGGAATTATAAGAGTTCAAAATCATACTTGTACATTCTCTTCAACATCAACACTATAGGGAAATACCTCAACACTTTGGTTGGGACACCTGTACGCACCTTTTCGGAATGAGCATCAACCTTCCATCTTGATTCTCCACATGTTGGGCATTCATTTATTTTTTCATATTTTCCCCAATATAAAATGCAATCATCGTGGCATGCATGTATCATTTCATAGTCCAACCCCAATGATTTAATCAAAATTTTTGCAGCATATGTATATTTTGGAAGTCTATTTCTCGTTGGAATCATTTCTCTTTGAAACTTCAACAACTAGGTGAAACTTGCATCATACCATCCATTTCTCACTTTAAGGTTGTACGATTTCAAAGTGGCTGATATCTTAGTGAAACTAGTGCAATCTAGATATAATGGTGCCTTGGCATCTTCAATTAACTTTAGATATTGATTGATATCATTTTTTTCTTCCATTGAATCTACTTGGCCATTTTCACAATTCACATCTGGATATTCATTATAATATTGATAAGCATCATTCACCATTTCAACCATATGATCATCAACCATGGTTTCCTCGTTATGATCATCATTCTCAATAACTTGAGTCTCATTTTTAAGCAATGCTGCAAACTCATCATTATGATTATCATATTGATGCATGACTATGTGTTCATCACCATGTGTAATTTCTAGAGGAAAATCATGCATCTCTATTGTGTGGCATTTCTTCCTCTTGTCAAATATATAGTCCTGAGTAGTGTTATTTTTTCATCATATAAGCTATCATTATGATCTTAGGATATTTTCACTGAGAGAATAACAAGCGCAGCAATAAAACATAAGCACATCACAAGAGACAAGAGACACAAAGAGTTTTCCTTGGGGAAACCATAAAGGAGAAAACCCCACAACTTCCTCAAAGATAGAATCAGCACCAAAATGGTAAAACCAGAAAATAGTGAGATGCACTCCCAACAGTAGTAGTCTTCTTCTTCTGTCTAGTCGCAGTATTTTATTCCTCACTAATGCGCCACACTTGAGTGAGTTAGTGAATGATGCATGTACAAGTGATAAATAGAGAGACTCTCACTCTTTATTTATATTCTTCTGTTCACTTGAAGTGCACTTAATCACGTAGGCTCAACTTAACAATTACTTACTCGAGCCTACACCTTAATTAGTGTATAATAACTCAAGTGCCCTGAAATTGTGGGGACTTACCTAATGACTTGACAAGACTTGTTTACATTATTAATCCTCCCGATCGAAACATCGGGGCATGGAAACATGACTCAAATACATAACAGAAACATCCCGGAATAAACATCGGGTTACAATACATAAGATACATAGAAGAATACATTCGGAAGTTACATATACATCAACACTCCCTCTTAACTAGGAAGGTATTCTTTCGACACGATTTTCAGCACTGGTCTTCTTCTCTGTATCAACTGGATCATCTTCATCTTCAAGTCATCTTCGTCTTCAAGTCATCTTCATCTTCAAGTCATCTAGATCTGGATCATCTCTCGATCTAGATCATCATAGAACTAGATCTGGATCATCATATAACATCATCACTGGATCTATATCATCGCTCGATTTGGATCATCTCTGGTCATCATCATGTGTGTGATATCTCGTCATAGAAAGTTCTACAGAGCCAGCCCTTTTTCATGCTGGTTGTAGGCCTAGCCACCAGGTAGGTCTTTGCTCAGCACTTACATCTGACCTGCTCGTTAGAAAGGCACACCCAGCACTCACATCTGATCATGTAGTAAACTACAATCACATCAGAAAGGCCCAGCACTGACATTCACCAGCATGGTAGGCACATCAACTACCATCTATGAAATGGCTCTGCACCTATATCTGACCTACTCGTCAGAAAGGCACAATTCCATCCAGGCAGGAACACATCCTGGTCACAATGATGAAAGGTTTCCACTCTTTCACCCAGGCTGGAATCGCATCCAGCTCACAATGATGGAAGACTTCTATCCAGGCGAGAACACATCCTGCTCACAATGATGAAAGGTTTCCACTCTTTCACCCAGGCTGGAATCGCATCTGGCTCACAATGATAGAAAATTTCTGCACTTACATCTGACCTACTCGTCAGAAAGGCATGCACTCACATTTGACCTGGTAGGAATTGAATCCTACACCCTCATCAAAATTGCCCCCAGTCCCATACTGAACTACCTGGTAACTGACCAGGTGCCTCCACTCTCCCAGAGAGTGGCAGTTTCCCTTACATCTGTCCTACTCGACAGAATGGCCAGCACTCACATCTAACATGGGAGGAACTTAATCCTTTAGCCATGAATAGAATGGCTCAGCCCTTACATCTAACCTGCTCATCAGAATGGCTCTCTTAGTCCCAGACTGAGTGTTCCTGGTAACTGACTAGGTGCCTCCATTCCCAGAATGGCAGTTAGCACTCATATCTAACATGGAAGGAACCAAATCCTCTCACCGTGACAGAATGGCTCAGCCCTTACATCTGACCATGGAAGGAACCAATCCTCTCACCATGTCAGAATGGCTATGGGTCTCATCACTTTCTCTTGGAAGGAACCTCGATCTGGAGAACACCAAGTCTCTCTCTGAAGTACTTGAACTTCAGCCTAGCCAATGGATTCATCAATACACCAGCTATTTGTTCCTCCGTCGCAACATACTGGAGCTTCACTGCTCCTCTCTACACCATATCCCTGATATAGTGATACTTGATCTCGATATGCTTTGACTTGTCATGGAACACTTGATTCTCTGACAACTTCACGCAACTCTGATTTTCACAATGTATACAAGTAGCATCCAACTGGAGATCAAATATATCAGACAATAGCTTCCGCATCCATACTGCCTCACAACTAGCTAAACAAGCTGCGACATACTCTGCTTCAGCTGTACTCAGTGCCACACAGGATTGCTTCCTGCTAAACCAAGAGATCACACCTGATCCTATACTGAAGCAACATCTTGAAGTACTCTTCTTGTCAATGGCACTGCCTGCCTAATCTGAATCAACATAACCCTCTAGGTTAATCTTCTGATTCACATCATACTTGAGCCCATAATCAACTGTACCCCTACATGCTTTGCAACTATCAGGTGAACCTGTCTCAATGTGTTCACATCAAAGTAAATATCTAATCTTAGGTACATCAAGAACCCAATCAACTGATGATACATCGTAGCATCAACCGTCTCTGATGAAGCATCACTCAATAGCTTCAGGTTCGATGCCATAGGTGTGGCCATAGTCTTGTAGTCCATCATTCCAAACCTCTTCAGGACCTCTACTGCATACTTCCCTTGTCCAAGGAAGATCCATCTGTACTCTACCACACCTCCATACCTAGAAGGTAATGCATTGACACATAACAGGAGCATCATTGGTCTTCCGCCTTCAACCTTGAAGCAAAGGTTGGAATCCACTTTACTCTTAGTAAAGTCTAGAGTCATCAGTAATCTGCCCATCCTGTCATACCATGTCGGACCTCAGAATCTTCTGCAGTCACTCCCTCTAAAGCGGAGCATCATACTCCCTTTGTCTTCCGTACTCTATGCACTGAAACATTCTATACCGGAGTGACAAGTAGCTTCCTATGCTACTAATATTCTATGTGACCATCTAGTGTATAGACTTGCGTCTTCAACCTTGTAGCAAAGGTTAAGATCTTCATCAATATCATCATGTATGTGTTATCCCATGGATGTCTTCTGAACTCGTACAAGGTCTTCTTTCATTTGCACACATGATTATGCATGTCATGTGACTTTACTTCTAATAGCTGTAAATGTTCCTTTGTAGTCTATGCCTTCTTTTCATGAGAAGCCGCATGCTACCAATCTTTCTTTGTATCCCACGATGTTTCCATCTACTGCATGATGGAACTATGAACTTCTCTTCAGGTCTCGATACTACGCCCTGACATCATTCTTCTTGAACTGGTCTTCCATTTCTTCTTAGTTACTTCTTCATGGCTGGAAGGTTCTGCATCAATGATGTCACTGCATTCATCATATTATTCTTTGTCTTGAAATGTCGTCACTTGTTCTTCAGAACAAGTCTTCATTCTTTTTTGCTTGTAGGTGATTATGTATGCGATCTTTCCTACAAGTCAAATGCAATTGTATGGTTAGAAACATTTCATAAGGAATATTTATACTGGCAAACACTTATGCATAAATATATGATCATGCAACTACTTTAGCCAATACAACATTCATCCATATCTCATTGAAACTTTCTAGATGCCTTCCATCTCTACCAGGACAACATTGAGATTGTGCACAATCCAATATGTCAGCAAAGAGGTTTCATTCTAGATAAGTAGCAATGGAGAGTTGTATAGCACCATGAGCTACTTACCCATCTCATGCATATTAGTAGTATACTGTCATTAATGCAAACATCCTATCATGCATAATACAATAACTGAATATAAACATAACAAAACAATGAAATGACAATTGAATACTTATCTTTATTTGTTTCGTGGGTACACTACTCCTTGAGCCTTCAGCTTCATCGTCTTCTTCATTCATGATAGCATCGTTTCTTATCCAAATGCTAAAGAGGATAAGAGGTGTTTCAAGAGTTCATATCTTCATATTCCTCATCGCTTGAGGGATCTTCTTTGGATGGTAAGAGCTTGATCTTCAGTTGCTCGCACCTTCTCTTCTCGAGCTTCTTCTTCTTGTGAGTTCTCTTCCCAGATTCTATTGAAAGTAATCACTTCCTTCTGGCACACATTCCTCACATAAATGAATCCTACGATTCTGGGAGGCCATTCAAGGTGGCCATCACCACTTCTACATTCTTCACTTCTTCTTTCACCGCTTCAAGTTGTTCTTGATTTGAGAGACTCTTATGACTGCATGGTCTCTGCATTCTGGATCTCATATTCTAATTTTTGTTCTTCCCTTCAAATATCTTGAAATTCCGAAAGACCTTCAACAACTTTTCTTGCAATAGGTAGTGCTCTGTAATGCACATGTGCAAGCCTTATATGCCAAAGCTCATTTGGCTCTACTATGTCATGGATCAAGGCTTGTTCTAGATGGCCCTTCAATTTGTACAAGCCTCCTTCTTGTTCTCCAATCACTACCGCATCATCGATAGTCTTTCCTTTTGGCCACATGATGACTTGACCATCTATGAATGCAACCCGCATTCCTTTTACATCAATGCTGAAATGGAAAGAAGGTTCTTCTTGAGTCCTGGAACAAACAATACTTCTTTCATTGTTAGCATTAGAGGAAATTTGGGGTCTAAAATGGGCCTTATAAGAAAACGTGCTAAAATAAGTTTTTGTGAGTTGGAATTCAAGAACCAATAGAATTTCAATAAAATAAGTCAACCATAATGGTTGAATTGACATATTTGTCATTAAAAAAAACTACTCATTTTGTTCGTATTTTCAACATATCTCCCTGTGTTTTTACTCAAATTTCGATCGGGAGAGCTCGTTGGATGTGGAATTTGATTCTGCATCCAACGAGTACCCACACTGCATACTTTTGATGGACCCCGCTACCGCAAAAACAAGAAATACCTGAAAAAACATGATGATGATGTCATCATCACATTTTTTAGGTATTTCTTGTTTTTGGGGTAGCGGGGTCCGTCAAAAGTATGCAGTGTGGGTACTCGTTGGATGCAAAATCAAATTCTGCATCCAACGAGCTCTCCCGATCAAAATTTGAGTAAAAACACAGGGAGATATGTCGAAAATACGAACACAAAAAGTAGTTTTTTTCTTTCTTCCTCCAAAATTAATCAATATTATTTTTTTTTTAACTATTATTTTATTATTTTCCTTAGGAGGCCCATTTTAGACCCCAAAATTCCTCTAATGAGACTTACCAGATTCTAGCTTGTATGAATATTCCCCACTACCTTTTATTGGATATTGGTAGTCATCTCCTAGTTTCACCTTGTGAGGTGATTCATGTTCTGACGGTCTTATAAAAGATTCCTTGAATCCCGTCATATGTTTGGAAGCCCCACTGTCTATAAGCCAATCATCACTTCCATGAGTAATGTTACCTATGAGAGATGATATCAGAAGATATTCATCCTCACTTGAAGAATCTTCACTTTCATATCTGGATCTCTTTCTGGATGGTTCATCATCCTCTGCAGCATGAGCATGATGTCTTCTTTGGCCTTGACCAAGTTCTTCTCGTCTCCCTCTGAAACTGGAACCTCTATACTCATGTAGGTGTCCAATCCATTTTTTTTAGAGAGATCAAATAATTATATGCTTGGAATTTGTCAACTTCACCAAGCTTATCATCAAGCTGTTGTGATAGATCACTTTGAAATGAGAACTTTAAATGAAAATAGCAAAGGATTAGATCTTACCGATTTGAGGTGTCTGTCTTGGTTACGGAGCTGGCTGATCTAGGGTTTGCCATAGAAACCCTAATTTTCAAAACTTGGAATATTTTAGATCTGATTGGATAAACAGATAGATCTCTTCAAATGGAGCTTTCCAATGTACTCCTTTTCTGAAAACAGTGGAGGGAAGCTCTCGGAACAGGAACCCCTAATTTTCCAATTTCTTCTGCAAAAATTCCTGTTACTGTTTCTATGATATCTCTGAAATTTATGCTCCTCTATGTCTGAAATTTAGTACTAAGGTAACCCCACATGTCCCTGATCTAACACCATAGGTTTCATCAGAATTGGTTTCACCATTTTGGATTTATGATCCTTTTCCCAAGGTGACCTGTTACAGGACTGTTCAGAACAGCAAAGTTGTACGGAATGACACGTGTCACTGATTAATCTTTTGAGTCTGATATTTGGATAAATGAAAGTAAATCCCGTGCCCTTTCTATAAAATCTTCAGCAATTCCATTTGGACCCTTTTATCCCAAGATATTGAAGATCTCCCCAGATGTCCTTTTTAGGGATGAATTCTGGAAGAGGCTGGAACCCTAACTTGGAGAGATCATAGCTCCTAGAATATAGAGAATATGAATCTGATTTTTGGATACAGGATTCATCATGATTTTATATTTGGACCCTGCAAGTTTCCACTCCTGAAACTTCTCCAATATCAGAATACAGTGACAGTACCAAAACCTAGCAGTTTTAGTATTTAGGGTTTCTCTAGCTCGGGGTCAAACTAGGGCTTGACATTCCTGGAGTTTCACCCAACCAAATTTGTTGATCTAGGTATCTAAA
Source organism: Pseudotsuga menziesii (assembly GCA_001517045.1). Taxonomy (NCBI): domain Eukaryota; kingdom Viridiplantae; phylum Streptophyta; class Pinopsida; order Pinales; family Pinaceae; genus Pseudotsuga; species Pseudotsuga menziesii. Next base: position 201,608 of record LPNX010192503.1, on the reverse strand, counting down.
CTTCGGTTTTGATGAGGAGAAAAATTATGTGCTTGTCTCACTCAAAAATTTCTCTTCTGTAGAAAGCCCTAATTTCCGCATCAAAGACTGAAAATGCTCAGAATTGAATTCTGTTTCGACAGAAAGATGCGCCCTAAGGAGGAGAGTTGTTCCACCTTACTTTTGCTGAAAATCTGTGGAGGGAGACCCAAAAAGTAAGAAGCCCTAGAATCTGTAGCTACATAATTTCTTCTTCTCAGGTTAGCTCTGATTCCATGTTAGTTTTTCATCATATAAGCTATCATTATGATCTTAGGATCTTTTCACTGAGAGAATAACAAGTACATCACAAGAGACAAGAGACACAAATAGTTTTCCTCAGGGAAACCATAAAGGAGAAAACCCCGCAACTTCCTCAAAGATAGAATCAGCACCAAAATGGTAAAACCAGAAAACTGTGAGATGCACTCCTGACAGCAGTAGTCTTCTTCTTCTGTCTAGTCCCAGTATTTCCTTCCTCACTAATGCACCACACTTGAGTGAGTGAGTGAATGATGTGTGTACAAGTGATAAATAGAGAGACTCTCACTCTCTATTTATATTCTTCCATTCACTTGAAGTGCACTTAATCACGTAGTCTCAACTTAACAATTACTTACTCGAGCCTACACCTTAATTAGTGTATAATAACTCAAGTGCCCTGAAACTGTGGGGACTTACCTAATGACTTGACAAGACTTGTTTACATTATTAATCCTCTCGATCGGAACATCGGGGCATGACAACATGACTCAAATACATAATAGAAACATCCCGGAATAAACATCGGGTTACAATACATAAGATACATAGAATAATACATTCCGAAGTTACATATACATCAACAAGTAGGAACTCTCTCTCCATGGAAAAACCAAGTTTTATATGAACTTATTATACCATGAATCATCAAGTGGTCTTGTACTTCCTTAAACGTCGATACTACAACATTGCAACATTTTTTGCAAGGGCATCTTGTGGTGTTATTATCCTCTGAATTCCTTTTTGCAAACTCTTAGAATTCTTCAACCCCAACTTGATATTCCTTTGACATCCTACATAGAACCAATTTGCACATCACGTAATAAAAAACCACTACAAATTACAATAAATACATATGATATAAAATTTCATATTGAAGAATCAAATATAAAAAGTATACCTTGTTTTTAAATCTGTCCAATCCCTTTTTTTGGCCATTTGAAAATAAAACCAACCTAATTTCTCGAATTGGCTCCTCGAGAGTTGGCCTCTCAACTTCCTTCTAATATACGGTTAATAATATTCAGGTAGTACACCCATATGCTTTCCAAAATAGCCTTTACCAGCACATGACAACCATATATTACACCATACAAGCTTCCACTTTATAATAACCAAATCCAAACATCAATTACATAATATTTTGGTTTTATATTAAATCCAATATATTTAAGATTTTAACCCACTAATACAATTCTAAAGATAAAAACAAATTTGTGAAATCTAGTGGGCCCCTCCCCATTGGATATTGCGCTCAAATATTGGAGGTACAATGGTCACGTTCAGGGAGTGTGATGGTTTATAAGGCTAATCATATTGACATTCACGATCCGTTAATACTCCCACCAGCCTGCAAATCTAACGTCCACCAAGAACGAGTTAGCTGGATACAACTTCAACCTCCAAAAGTGTCAACCGTCACCACCAGGTACCTGTTCATCATTAATCAACCCTTTTGACATTTCCACCATGGCCTCATTTGTAAAATTCCTTCACCCATCCAAGGAGATCATCTATGATTGACTTTACAATGCTTATGATCCTCATTTGTGGTTGTCCAGTGTCAGTGATTCCCATAAATATTTGTTGTCACCTTTCGGACACCAATCGAAATTGTTGGTAAATTTAAAGTCATCCTTAATAGGGTTCACATTAGAACAATTGTCCAATTTCCTAGATATTTTCCAAATGGTAGCCTCCCATTATTTTCCCACTGGGAAGGCCATCTTATATGATACCAACTCCCATGTCTTTTGCTGAATTACACCAGAAGCTATCAAGGATTCCATGGGTCTCTCTGAAGACTAATGCCAAGCTCTGATCCCCTTCACCGAATCAGAGGTTCTGTATGTGTTTAGGAAATCCGACCTAGAATCCAAGAATGAATTATTTTGAGCCATTTTGAACACCCCAGTTCCCTCAGAGACCCTTATCACCCCAATATCCTCTGAATTGTTCATGAGCAATGCTAGGCATTCTCCTTCACCTTAGTCAATCTGAAGTAGGAATTAAGTTCAATGAATCCATGGCCAGAGAAATCAATTGTCATTTTGAGAAGTTTGGTTTGGATAAGTAGTTTAGATACCAGGTGTATTTATTTTCCATCATAGTCAGTTCCAACTAGAAGACCCTTGAGGACATGGATACAAAGGTTTTCAAAGAATGGACTCCGTTTGTCCAAAAGATCCAAGACTGGTCTTACACTCTGTTCATTGACTAAATTGTCCTCACCATCTCTATACTATTTAACCCTAAAGAAAAGAGGATATCGGAAGATATGAAGGATGCCTTGCAACAAAAGGGTATTGGATATTGGTTCCTAATGTAGAAGTATTCAGTTATCAAGGTATATGGTTTTTTGGCTGCCCCTTTCATGCTACCATTTTACCTAACTCCCTTGGTATTCACACTATAATTGATCAAGCATAGGATATATGATGATGAGGATCATTTTACCACTCATAGGAAGGACTCTTGGATCAAACAGCCTGTTAATTTTTGGCCCTTAGTTCTAAAGAAGCTAGCAGCGTTACCAATGGCGGAGAATTTTTTTAAGGCCATGAAGTTTCAGGTGACTCATGCACTGAATTACGATCCTAAGGGGATCATTTACCAGAGTAGGATCCAGGTGTAGAGGTCAGACTTTATTCACTCCATGATCCCCAACTTTTCCCAGGAGGAAAATTATCTTGCCTACGATTTTGATTGGACTCCTACAAAGAAAATTCAGGATCCTAAAGAAGTGCAAGGTACGGTCACAGCTACTCACTTGCCCCTAAATGGTGATGGTTGTATAAAAAGGTCTCAGTGAGAGGTGGAGGATATGGAATGTGATTAAGAAACCCCTATCAAGAAGCCTAGGATAGATGTAGAGGAGGACGTAATCAACCTAGAGAAGGAGTTTAATTTTGAATTTGGTTCCCTCAAGACAATGATAAAGGAGGAGCTTGTTTCAGTAAACCCTGCTGGGGGGAAGGTTGCAAATCATATGGTCATCGTGTAGCCACTAGTGGTTGTAAATACATCCACTACACACTCAAAGAGAAATCCCCCATGAACCATGCAATCAATGAAGAAAGGGGGTGAGGAGTCTCTACTCAATTACCAGAAGTATTCTTTTGCCTCTGTTGTTGAAGGGAAACTTATGATTGAAAACCAAATGTTTAACACCTATGGGCAGCTCAAAGAGAAATCCAAGGCTGAGAATCAAAAGCAGTCCAATGGGCTAAGGAAGCTATCAAGAAACAAAGTCTCTTTTACTACTGTCGGGAATCTTACAAAAAAACTCCTTGAACCTAGCCATCGCTAATGAGGAAGGAGTTTCAGAGGTCGACTTCAAGATGGATTGGTTCTCAATCCCAGATAAGATTGTGTTCCATAAGGGAGTTAGTGATCTCATCTATGCTGATCTGAATAAGGAGGTGTTAGCCCATCTCAGGTCCCAGTAAAGGGTGGTTAAACTGGAGACCCAATTGAAGAAGGAAAAGGAAACAAACAAGTCCTGGAACTTCTTGGTGAAACTCTTGAATGACCAAGTGGCATACCTAACAACATAGAACTCTTTATAGTATCCCATTGCATCTGAGCATCCAGTGGAAACATAGCAGCCTATTTTACTAGCTAAGTTACTAGCCAAGATACAGACTTACAAAAAGAAAAGTAATACACCTATGAAATAAATCCAGCTACCTCCTCAGATCGTGTGGCTACAAGGGGAGATTGAGACATTGCAGCATGAAGTTTTGTATCTAAAATTCCACATTGCTATGTTGGAGGCTGACAAGAGCACATGCGAAGAAGAGAATAAAAATATGCATAAGAGAATTAATGAATTAAATTATTATAGCACCCTTGAGGACAGATCACCCACTGCTCTGGTGATCAAAGATATGTCTGAAATGTCCTTGAAGGACCTGGAAATCACTCAATTGAAGTAGTCCAATCAAGAGCTCAAGGATAGGATCACTACTAAGGAAAGGGAATACTCTGCTGAAGAGATCAGGACACTCAAAGAGAAGGTAACCAGGTTTTAGGAAAGGTTCATAGGCCGAATTCCCCTGCAAGGGGATAAACATTTTCTCTTCGATGCAGTGATAAAGGAGATGCCCTCATTATAAAATCATTTGGTCATGTGGATGAGCATAAATAGGTTGTTATGGTAGCAAGAACAAGATGTAAATCCCTATAGGAAAGTATAGCAAAAAGGATTAGGGAGGAGGCCCAGAAGGTGATTGTTGTTCTAAACTTAGCCTCTGGGGAAGAACTAATTTTCCTGGGTATTACTAATAGGATATCAGTTCTGGTAGTAGCAAGGAGGATGACCACAAAGTACAACATGTTGCAGAATGCACTTACTAGGATTATTAACATTATTCAGCAAGGGGTAGAAAAGTTCAAAAAATTGTTCCATCCCCTGTTTCAGAAAGGGTTGCATGAGTTTTGGGGTCCATCAGGGAAGCTGATCCCTCAGAGAAAATATGTCAAACTACTGAACCAGGAAAGACTAAACCATGCAAACTTTGAGGGTGTGAATGGTGGGATAAAGTGAGAAGCAATCATCGATAAAATCAGTGAGGACTTTGAGCTTCTGGCTCAATTCATGACTCTCAAATTAGATCTCCATGTTATTGGCCATAGCCCCTAGATTGACCTGGATGTTCTCCTAAAGGATCTATTTGAAATGGGAAACCCTACAGATCAACAGTGGAAATATATACATAGACTGAGCAATCTGTTGATCTTATATTTTTTATCATTTTTGGCAGATAAATTATTCATTTAAATACATATTTTATCATCTTTTGTATGTTTTATGTCGTGCAGATTATTATTCAACTTCAGGTATGAGTGTTTTTAAGGTTTATATAAAATTATTTTATTATTATCATTTTTATGGTTTTATTAATTAAAAATGACATTATTAAATAATATTTGATGTATTAATTAGTTTTTATAATTGTTTACAGGTTTTATAATATTTTTGTGCCAAGTTAATATGCAAAATGCATTTAGCCTGTTTTTTGCATAGTGTATCAACCTCGTCATTCATCCTGTTGCATGAAAATTCATGGTGGTTTTACAGATGTTGAGATGTGTTGTTGTACACCCCAGTCATGAAGCATGCTAGCAGAAAGACACTCTGCTTGCCATAGATCAATGCCTAGCGTATCCAGCTCACAGCCCAGCCTTCCATCCAGCACTTCGTCCAGATCGCCTATCAGACTAAGCACTGCTGAGAATTAATTTCAGGCATTTAAAACATGAACTAGCTGCCAACGAACCGTTATCCATGCCTCTGGGTGATGAAACCATGTTCTAGATTGTTCACTAGCCTGCATTCTCCTTTACTCACCACCACGTCAGCCATCCATGCGTTGGACTATTCCATTCAACCCATGCTCTAGAAGATGCACCACTACGCTCTCCTTTGTTCACCATCAGTCGCCTGCTGTGATAAGGAAGGATCCTTTTCACCACCTCTGAAGATAGTTAATGCTGAAGAGAAGCCCGTGTGCCACATTTGAAGACTGTTCACGCTGAAGAAGGAGGATTCTTGCACATTGGCTTGTAAACAATTAATAACTTTAAATATTGGCTAAATTTAGAGAGAAATCGACCTCTAAAGGGTCAACTTTCTCATCCCTGTAAAACATTATATAAAGCAGCCTCTATGTGAGAGCTCAATTAGCTAGAAGAAGTCAGTCAGTTAGTAGAGTTAGGAGAAGAATTCCTGATGTTGTCCCTGAACACTGTATTTTTGTTTCGTTATTTGAATAAAGAGTTGCATGCATTGTTTTTGAAGATTACGTTTAAGTAGAAGTTAGCCATGTGTCACCCCTGATTGCTGAGAGTGCCCGTCATCAACCAAAGGTTCATTTTCTTTGTTTAGTTTAGTTTCTTTTTTGTTTTAACTAGTCTAGTTTAATTTCTAGTTTGCTTCCATTAGATTATAGTAAATGTTATTTTATTTTTTTTCTGGAATACATTAACTTAGTTTTATTTCAAAGTTAATTAGTTAGATGTGCGCATAGCTTTCTTCAAGTTATTTGCTTTCAGTCATTTTGTTTACAGTTATTTCATTTCCAGCATTACTTTGAGTCTTTGTTTTCAAGAATATAGAATAAGTTTCTTTCATGAATTTAGAATAGATTCAATTCTGTTATCTCCTTTCTTGTTTTGAATTTATACAACTTAATTTCTAGTCTATTTCATTAATTTATTATGTAATAACCCCTTTTGCTCATGAATTAGTTTAAGATTAATTTGCTGTTAAATAGGCTTATTTACTATTCTGATGCTTTAGAATTACATCTGCATGGCTTCAATTGAAGATTAGTTCGTTTCAGTTAGTTTTTACCATTTTAATTGTGTAGCATGTCATTCAGACAACATGTTCAGTCTGTTATTCAGCCACCCCTTTCAAGCCCACAGTTTAGTCTGCCATTCAACCCTCAATTCTGCTTTTAATGTTTTTTTATGTATTTTAAAATTGTTTTTAATTCTGTTTTGTTGATGTCTGAATTATGTTCTGACTGTTATGTTTAGATATTAGTTTTATTTAACATTTAAATTAAAACCTAATTGTTTTAGGTTATTTGTTGATTTTTTATTATTTTTCCTTGTTTTTATTTTTGTCTTGAATTTGTGTTATTGCTGATTTTGTTTTATTGTTGTTTTATTTTGTATTTATGTTTCTAGATTGATTTATTTAGTTGTATGTGAGATTTAGTGTTTCCCTTATTATGTTTTTAGGTTGTCTTTCTATGTCATGTTATTGTTGAAATAACTTGTAGGAAAAAACCTAAAGATATTTCTTTTATTAAGTTTTCTACTTCCTTCTTTTATCAAGTTTTCTAGTTGCTTACAAGTTAAGTTTTTGTTCTACCTTAGTTCCCCATTTGGATAGTTAATTCTTGGTTATATTTCAGTTTAAAATTTATTTTCAATTATTTAGTTTATTTAGCCTACCTCAGTTTAATTACTTTAATGAGTGCATTTTTAGGAGTTTGACTCGGTTTTTCATTTTAAAAGATCTTTCAATCTTTTGTTTGTTAGAATATTTACAAAACACCCTCTACCTTCGCATATATTTTTTGTCAACTCTAAGCTCACCAACCCCGGTTGATAATTAAAGAATAGGTGGATTAATTTAGACATTATAACACCCAACACTTTTTGGCACCGTTGCTGGGGAGTTGTTCTGTAAGGTAGAGTAGAATTATTTTTGAGGTTTAGTAATAGGTTAGTAGCGGCAGAGCAGTAAGACGAGAGGTAAGAACCTGTGCATCTGTTATAACAGGCACCCCCAAATCCAGCAACAATAGGTTTTCTTTAGTTTAAAAAGTCTTTTCATGAGTAGAATTAGAGATCCTCAGGGTATATATGTTAAGACTAGAAAAGTGACTGAAATATATACTAACTACCGTAGGGGACATAATTCCCCAACTACTAACTCACCAGAAAGGTATCGAAAGACGCCTATAGGAAGTAGTTCTACCCTGAAGCCTAAGGAGTCTCTTTTAGAAGATCTTACTATAGAAGCCATAAAAGGAGAAGCAAGCTTGGAAGAAGGTCCTAAGGACCCTATTCTTGAGGAAGTTCAAGAGGATCAGCCATTAGAAACCCCTAGCCCTCCACTAGTTTTAAATCCAATTAACACAGCTTTTTCACTAGTATGAGATCGGAATTTTGTTGACTTTGTTGATCCTGCTCAAGTAAATTAAGCTCTCTTTGGAACCTCAGTAGATCCAGTTATTTCGTAAATTGAAACTTCTACAGTAGAACATACTTTCCCTCTAGGATTCAATAAAAACATAGTTGACCAGAGGAATCTCTCCCAAAAAATAATGTTGGGACGCTCCATTATCACCTCGAAAGGATCCTCCTAGGTATATTTACGTTAAGAATCCAACTTATATGGAGAGACAGGGAGAAAATGAAGTTCATGATGAAGTTAGAAATGAAGAAGGAGAAACGAAAAAACTAAACTGAGGCTACCTTTGGTTTCCCTATCTTAGATACAATGCAGGATGTAACCATGAAAAACATTCCTCCTTCCTCCTTACCTACTTTCTATGGAAAAATTAATGAGGACCCAGATGCATTTTTTTCGAGTGCGATATCCTTAGTAGGAGTTACAATTTTCTACAAGATGCTTACAAACTAAAACTCTTTCTCGCTACACTCAACGATTTTGGCTTGAGATGGTTCATGGGATTAGGAGAATCCACTATCATGACTTGGGATGATATGAACCTCATTATTGTGAAAATATTAAGAATACTGCAAACCTAAAAACTCTCGACATGATATATTCAAGATACAACAACTTGAAGACAAGAGCTTGGAGGACTATCTCGAGAGGTTCATTTATACATTACATAAGTCTAAATATAATGACCTCTGAGAAGATGGAGTACGTAAACTTTCCCTTGAGGGAATATCCGGGGACTTCTTAAAAAGCCTTAATCTCATGGCAGCTGGTGATATTTCCCACAAAAATTTTGCATAGATCAATGAGATGTGTAAAAAGTATTCTAGGAGTGGGGGGGAAGTTACAAAAAAAATTTAAGAATATTTTAGTAGAAATATAAGAGGAAATGTTCCTAGTTCAGGAGGAATTACAAGAGTAGAGATAGGAAACCTATTGGAGAATTTTAAGATTGATATCTTAGGAGCAATGGGTTCTCAATTAGATGCTTTACAAGCCAAGAAGAGGCAAAATGAAGAACGAGCAGCAATGAGTGTTTTCTATCCAAGATGTAGAACTAAACATCCCCAAAGGGAATTTCCATTAAACAATATCTCTGTATGTCACATCTGTATAGAAGAGCATCCAATAGATAATTTCCCATCCTTTCCTAGATTGCAAGCCATCTATAAGAGTGAGGATGTAGCTGAAACATCTAGGAGACCTCCTTGGCAATCGAGATACCAACCAGCATATCCAAACTTTTCACCACAACCTCCACTCTATTATCCTCCGTATCAACCACCTTAATAATGGAACAATTCTAGTTGGAAGAATTGGCCACCTGAGTATCCTCCTCCTCAATATCCACAACAGCAATATTGGTCACAAGGATGGAGAGGACAACCATATCCTTGGCCACAACCTATCCCTGCACCTAATCATCCTTATCCTCAGAATCAAACAAATTTCCAGCAAATGTCGCATGGATTTGCACCTCCAGTTCCTTTTATCACACAACAACCTCATCACTTTTAGAATGAAAATCCTCCTCGATTGACTTTATTACCTGCACAGTTGATACCTAAACCTAACAATAAACCAACTCAAGCTCTTAACAACATTGAGTTACAAACTCTTCCCTCATACCTTATCTCGATTGTACCTGTACATGAAATTCAATTACAATCAGGAAGAGTTGTGAATAATAAACCCAAGTCATCAGTCATCATTCAAGAACCAAATGAAGAAGAAGAAGATTCAGGTGAACCCGTGAATGATGCTATTTTGGGGGATGTGAACATTTCAAAGGTTCCAGTACACACCCATCCTCCACAAGAAACTATTCAGAAGAAAATAATTCCTCCATTTCCAAAGATGGAGAGATGACTATTTCCAATGGGTTTTCTACACAAAGACTTATTTTATACCCCCCAACACAACCAATAACTAAAAATTCCTGGTGGTTAAACTATTCTTTTGGGGATGAATATTTTGATGACCTCCCCCTTCCTAGTGATTTCTCTTGGGCACTTCAGGAGCATACCACTAAGAATGTAATAAATCAGTTTCTCTATTCAACAACATATACAGATTTCCCTCAGTCATTTTCCCAACTCGATCAGATTTTTGGAGATAAGTTTCAAGAAAATATGTCTCTTTCCATGTTTACAAAAACACCTTGTGTCTTCACAATTGAAGAGCATATAGGACCATATAACATACCTTGTGAGATTGGCCATGAAATTTGTTTACATATAAATATCGGATTAAGTGAAAACCAACAAGCACAGCTGCTTAAAGTCCTTAAGAAAGAAGCTGGAGCATTTTCATGGGAATACACCAATATGAAGGGTATACACCCCGATACCTGTATTCACCATATTTATATGGATCCAAGCATATCACCTGTAAGGTAGCCATAGAGGAGGATGAACCCTGCTCTAAAGGATATAGTAAAACAAGAATTACAAAAACTCCTCACTGCTGGTTTCATCTACCCTATTTTCAATAGTAAATGGGTATCTTCTTTAGTAGTAGTTCCAAATAAAGTCATATGGAAATGGCGTATTTGTGTTGATTTTAGGGAATTAAACAAAGCTACACTTAAATACTACTTTCATTTACCTTTTATGGATCAAATATTAGACACTCCGTCAAGTAAACAATATTTTTCCTTTCTTGATGGGTATAGTGGTTACAATCAAATTTTAATAGCACCAAAAGATCAAGCCTAAGACCACTTTTACATGCCCTTGGGGAACATATGCTTATCGAGTTTTACCATTTGGCTTATGTAATGCAACTTCCACTTTCCAACGAGCAGTCTTAGGAATCTTTTTCGATCTTATACATGACTGTGTGGAGGTATAAATGGATGACTTTATGGCCTATGGTAATACTTTTCAAGAAGCCCTTGACAACCTTGAGAAGGTATTGATTCGATGACAAGAAACAAATCTATCCCTCAGCCACGAAAAATGTAGAATGTTACTGACAGAAGGTATAGTTTTGGGACACCATGTTTCCTCCCAAGGAATTAAGGTAGACCTTGCTAAGATCGAAGTAATTGTTGGCCTTCCCTCTCCAAAAACTGAGAAAGAGGTATGAAGCTTCCTTGGTCATGCAAGCTATTACTGTCGCTTTATTGAAAATTTTACTAAAATATCTACACCAATGTTTAAGTTACTTACAAAGGACTCGGAAATCCAGTGGGCAGAATCTTGTCAAAATTCGTTTGAAATTCTAAAAGCTAAAATATCAGTGGCACCAATACTAAGGGGTCCTGATTGGTCCCTCCCTTTTCACATATCTACTGATGCCTCTGATACGGCCATAGGAGGAGTCATCGACCAAAAAGAAGGACAAGCACCGTATGCCATCTATTTTATTAGTAAAAATTTGACTCCTGCTGAACTAAATTATACTGTTACTGAAAAGGAATTTTTGGCAGGAGTTTATTCTATTATTAAATTTCATCATTATATCATAGGTTATGAATTTTTTTTGCATACCAATCACTCCTCCATTATATTTCTAATGAATAAACCAATTACCAATGGTAGAGTGACCTGGTGTCTTCTTTTATTGCAAGAATTCAACATTACCGTCATTTACCGACCTGGTAAAGAAAATCTCATAGTAGACTTTCTTTGCCATATTCAATATGAAGATGGTACTAAACCAGTTGATGACACTTTTCCTGATGAACATCTATTTGTTGTATCTGTTCAAACCCCTTAGTTTGTAGATATTGCTAATTATCTAGCAACTGGGAAAATACCAAACCATTTGTCTCCACATGAGAAGCGTCATATTATAGTTCAGAGTTATAATTATTCTTGGGTTGATAACGATCTCTTCTAAACTGGTCCCGATCTTATTATTTGACGATGTGCACGGGAGGATGAAATGACAGACATCCTCCATGCAGGCCATGATGGACCATGTGGGGGACATTTTTCTGATAAGAGGATAGCATATAAAGTCTTACATTCTGGTTATTATTGGCCAAGCATTTTTAAGGATGTTGCCAAATATGTTAAAGGATGCAATAGTTGCCAAAGAATGGGCAGACCTACGTCATCTGATCAAATTCCTTTACAACCCCAAGTTATGATTGAACCTTTTGAAAAATGGGCTCTTGATTTTGTAGGACCAATTTCTCCCATATCTCGTAAAAAGAAATATATCTTAGTTTGTAAGGATTATGTCACCAAATGGGTAGAAGCTAAAGCTTTATTTAGAGCCACGGAGAAATCGGTGGTCGAATTTATATATGGAGAAATATTCACCTGGTTTGGTGTACCTAGATAAATTGTCATGTATCAAGGCACTCAGTTTACTTCTAAATTAATGAAAGAACTTACAACAAAATATGGCATCCGACATTGCAAATATTCACCTCATCACCCTTAGGCTAATGGTCAGGTAGAATCAACTAATAAAGTATTAGAAGCCATTTTAACTAAGACCATGCACTTACATCATAAGGATTGGGAAGAGAGACTCCCAAAGGCTTTATGGGCCTATAGGATAACATTGAGAAACACTACTGGACATACCCCGATGAGTTAGAGTATGGTAAACAAGTCCTTTTACCTATTGAATTTCAAGTTAAAACTTTTCGTATGGCAGCACAATTAGGCATGAATTTGGATGAAGCACAAAAACAACGAATATTACAGATTAATGAGTTAGATGAAATTAGACAAGATTCACTCCAAAGGACAATGTTAATATAGAATCAACGAAAAACATGGCATGATAAATTTATTAAGCAAAAGCAGTTTAATACTGGAGGTTGGGCACTACTTTTCGATTCATGGTTTAAAAAATTTAAAGAAAAATTAACCACTCGTTGGATGGGCACATACGAAGTAGTTACAACCTTTGACAATGGATCCGTAAAAATTAAAACAATTGATGGCTCAGAAATTTCCTTTGTAGTAAATGGACATAGATGTAGGCTCTATCATCAACCGACATCTAAACAGGATTTTATACAAAATGTTTCATAGCAAAATGAAATGGAATTAGTTGAAGGTGAAGCTATTCCTCCTCCTCCTGATCCTTGAAAAATATTTTGGGTTATTATCACTTGCATACATGTAAATATGTGCTTGTTGCTTTGAATAAATAAGAGTCATTTCTAATAAGTTGTCTACACAAGACTCTTTTTCTTTTATGTCTTTATGAATAATTTGAATCATCTAACAAGTGGTTTTGCAGTTTGATTAGAAGTATATTATCTCTATGAGAAGCTAACGGAATATTACTTGGACAAGGAAAATATGCTAAATACTCATCAGGTATTTTAATCTTTTTTAGGGTACTTTCGATATTTGTAACTTATACGGATAATTTTTTATATCAATACTTTGTATATCATACGTAACCAATTCTGTTATGATTCATATAGTTTTTGGTATTTTGATCCAAACATCTATATTTCTGATTTATTCTTTTCAACAGTTGCTTGATAAGACCCACTTTCATTATCATATTTTTCATCTTTATTTTTCACCTATGGATTATTAGTTCATCCTATAGTTGTTATCAAAACTTGTTTCTTGAGTAGTTTGGTGATAACTCGAAAGTAAGTGGAATTTTTATCTATGGGGAACATTACTTTTTAAAGAAGAAGGACTGTTAGGTTGAAGAACAACTTTCAGTTATTCTCTTTTGACGTTATTCATGATGAGGCCATTATAAAATTATTTATTTAGAACAAAACTTTTTGAATTATGCATTTAGCAGGATTTAACATGCTCTAGTACCAATTGGCTTCCATATTTGTAATATCATTATCCAAGGCAAACCCGTCAGGGTACTGAACAGGCCTGCTGGCAGCGGGTCAATGCTAAGTAAAAACCTTACAATAGGAAGCTCAATAAATGCAAGTATACCCACCGGNAAATTCTACATATACCTAAGATGTCATTATCTTAGAAATGGGACCCATGGCTATAAATCTCACACACTCTGGGGTACACTTAAAATATTTTATGATGACAGGATATCTTTCAAATGAAGCATGGATGACTAGTTTTTCCTATGGTATTCTTTTGATTATATTATTTTCATCTTTGTGGTCTTTCTACGCACTGTTATCTTTTTTCATTAATATACATCTGTAAATCATTTCCATTTACTAGTCAGATAGTTTTTCTTCTTTTATTTTAAACAACATGTTAGAACTCTTTAATTTCTCTTTTTCTAGAAAAAACAACTTCTTCTCTCTGTATGGCTTGGGGACACGCCATATCTTTGGTTTGGGGGAGGAAGGATTAGGAAAACTAGATTGTTTTATTTTTTATTATTTATGATAAATCTATTTTTCTCTAACAAATGATAAGTATTTTCAGGAATGTAAACAATAGAATTTGGTTATAACCTGAAGCATATTTTTATAGAAAAATTCAATATGGTCTTACCATATGGACGATCAAATGAAGGTCCAAATGAAATATCAAATAGCAATGTGAGTAAAAATGGTGACTAAAATTTGCTAACCAAATTTTGTTTTAAAGCAAATAGTTTTTACTTCCATATCATTTTATTATTAATAATCCTATCGTTTTATCCAATAATAATGCATGAAAATGATTAATCTTCTTGCTGTTCAAGGTACGATTTATGTTTTTGTTCAACCTATCCAAAGTTTTACTTTGGACATGGTTGAATTAATTTCAAAACCTAGTGTTTAATTAATAATGTTGAAAAACTCAATAAACTCATTTTCTTATTTTAATATAAATGATTGACATGAAAGACATGCTATTTTTAAGTTACAGGTTAACAAAGTGAAGTTTAAATTACCTTCTTCATCTGCCAAGTTGAAGGTAGCTGTTAGTTTGCCTTCTTCCTAAATTGTTTTTCTTTCTTTTCGCTCAGTGGGACCTAGCATTTCTCCGATTTGGGGGAATGTTGATCCAAGATTTGTTATCATTTTTGGCAGATAAATTATTCATTTAAATACATATTTTATCATCTTGTGTGTGTTTTATGTCGCACAGATTATTATTCAACTTCGGGTATGAGAGTTTTTAAGGTTTATATAAAATTATTTTATTACTATCATTTTTATGGTTTTATTAATTAAAAATAACATTATTAAAGTATATTTGATGTATTAATTAGTTTGTATAATTTTTTACAAGTTTTATAATATTTTTGGGCCAAATTAATATGTAAAACGCATTCATCCTACTTTTTGCACAGTGTATCCAACTCGTTTCATGAAAATCACTAGTGGTTTTCCAGATGTTGAGAGGTGTTGTTGTACACTCCAGTCCTAAAGCATGTTGGAATATAGACACTCTGTTCACCCTAGATCAATGCCCAACGTATCCAACTCATGGCCCAGCCTTTTGTTCAGCACTCTGTCTAGATCGCCTATCAGACTGTGCACTGCTGAGAATTAATTTCGGGCATTTAAAACATGAACCAGCTACCAACAAACCATTATCCACATTTCTTGGTGATGAAGCCATGTTCTAGATTGTTCTCCAGCCTGCATTCTCCTTTACTCGGTACCACGTCAACCATCAATGCGCTGGACTATTGCATTCAATCCACGCTCTAGAAGATGTGCCACTATGCTCTTCTCTGTTTGACATTAGTCACCTATTGCAATAAGGAAGGATCTTGTTTGCCACCTCTGAATATCGTTCGTGCTGAAGAGAAGCCTATGTGCCACATCTAAATACTGTTCACACTGAAGAAGGAGGATGCCTACGTATTGGATTGTAAACAATTAAATGCTTTAAAGATCTGTTAAATTTAAAGAGCATTCAACCTCTAAAGAGTCAGCTTTCTCATCCCTGTAAAACATTATATAAAGCAGCCTCTATGTCAAAGCTCAGTTAGCTAGAAGAAGTTAGTCAGTTAGCAGAGTTAGGAGAATAATTCCTGGTGCAATGTGTCCTTGAACACTGTATTTTTGTTCCATTATTTGAATAAAGCGCTGCATGCATTGCTATTGAAGATTGTGTTTAAGTAGAAGTTAGCCAGGCGTCACCCCTGATTGCTGAGAGAGCCCCTCATCAACCAGAGGTTCATTTTCTTTGATTAGTTTAGTTTCTTTTCTATTTTAACTAGTCTAGTTTAATTTCTAGTTTGCTTCCGTTAAATTATAGTAAATGCTATTTTATTTGTTTTCTGGAATACACTAACTTAGTTTTATTTTGAAGTTAATTAGATAGATGTGTGCATAGCTTGCTTCCAGTTATTTGCTTTCATTCATTTTGTTTATAGTTATTTCATTTCTAGCATTCCTTTCAATCTTTGTTTTCAAGAATATAGAATAAGTTTCTTTCATGAATTTAGAATAGATTCAATTCTATTATCTCCTTTCCTATTTTGAATTTATGCAAGTTAATTTCTAGTCTATTTCATTAATTTATTATGTACATTAGAGGAAATTTGGGGTCTAAAATGGGCCTTATAAGAAAACGTGCCAAAATAAGTTCTTGTGAGTTGGAATTGAAGAACCAATAGAATTTCAATAAAATGAGTCAACCATAATGGTTGAATTGACATATTTGTCATAAAAAAAAAACTACTTTTTGTGTTCGTATTTTCGGCATATCTTTCTGTGTTTTTACTCAAATTTCGATTGGGAGAGCTCGTTGGATGCGAAATTTAATTCTGCATCCAATGAGTGCCCACACTGCATATTTTTGATGGATCCCACTACCCCAAAAACAAGAAATACCTGAAAAAATGTGATGATGAACGTGATGATGATGTCATCATCACGTTTTTTTTCAGGTATTTATTATTTTTGGGGTAGCGAGATCCATCAAAAGTATGCAATGTGGGTACTCATTGGATGCAGAAATTTGAGTAAAAAACACAAGGAGATATGTCAAAAATATGAACACAAAAAGTAGTTTTTTTCTTTCTTATTCCAAAATTAATAAATATTATTTTATTATTTTAACTATTATTTTATTATTTTCCTTAGGAGGCCCATTTTAGACCCCAAAATTCCTCTAATGATAATCCCTTTTGCTCATGAATTAGTTTAAGGTTAATTTGTTGTTAAATAGGTTTATTTACTGTTATGATGCATTAGAATTACATCTGCATGGCTTTACCTGAAGATTGGTTTGTTTAGGTTAGTTTTTACCATTTTAACTATGCAGCCTATCATTCGGACAACTTGTTCAGTCTGTAATTCAGCCACCCCTTTTAGACCCACGGTTCAGTCTGTCATTCAGCCCTCAGTTTTGTTATTAATGTTGTTTATGTATTTTAAGATTGTTTTTAATTCTATTTTGTTGATGTCTGGATTATGTTTTGACTGTGATGTTTAGATATTAGTTTTACTTAACATTTAAATTAAAACCTAATTGTTTTAGGTTATTTGTTGAAGTTTTATTATTTTCCCTTATTTTTCTTTTTGTCTTGAATGTGTGTTATTGCTGATTTTGTTTTATTGCTGTATTATTTTGTATTTATGTTTCTAGATTGATTTATTTATTTGTATGTGAGATTTAGTGATTCTCTTATTATGTTTTTAGGTTGTCTTTTTATGTTAGGTTATTGTTGAAAGAACTTGTAGGACAAAACCTAAAGATATCTCTTTTATTAAGTTTTCTACTTGCTTCTTTTATTAAGTTTTCTAGTTGCTTACAAGTTATGTTTTTCTTGTACCTTAGTTCCCCATTTGGATAGTTAATTCTTGATTATATTTCAGTTTAAAATTTATTTTCAATTATTTAGTTTATTTACTCTACCTAAGTTTAATTACTTTAAGAAGTGCATTTTTAGGAGTTTGACTCGGTTTTTCATTTTGAAAGATCTTTCGATCTTTTGTTTGTTAAAATATTTACACGACACCCGCTACCTTTGCATATATTTTGTGTCAAATCTAAGCTTACCAACTCCGGTTGATAATTAAAGAATAGGTGGATTAATTTATACATTATAACACCCAGTACAATCATCATCTTGGAAGGCTTGCCAACAGCTAAGCCAACCATAGTATGCTAAAAATATGCTCAGATTTGTCATTTTCATCAAGCAATCCGAAAAGACCTAGATGTCGATATTTCCCTTTTTGATTGGCCACACGCAACACAACTTGTCTTCCCGAAATGTTTGGTGGGAATAGTGCAACTTGCACGTCATATTTTGTTAGGATTTAGGATGTACTTTCAAGTTTGATTCTCGCAATGTAACTAATTTTGATGCCCTATTTCGAGATATGTCTCGGGGGTAAATTGCACTATAAATGTAACCTCTACGGAGGAGGAAGGGTTCAACTTTCATTCTTGAAGCCTCTGTACTTGCATTATAGCTCTGTAAAATTTCCTGGAAGTGTTAATGAATAGTTTTTTTATTTTTATTTTTTGAGATTCATCACAGTGTTCATATTCAGTTTGTGTTTCATGTTTGCATCATTTTCATATGTGTAAATTTTTCTAATGCTTTCTAGAGAAAATCATGACCTGTCTTGATCCTACTTAGGGATGTTGTGACATGTCTTAAGCCTACTAGGACTATCGTGACTGACTAAAATTGCCTTGAGTACTGTTAAGGGTCCCAAACCTGTGTATGAAGGTACCATGACCTAATGTGGGTTACTAAGGGTGTTGTGAGGGTGTTTAAATGTGTTAGAATCATAATTGTGTACTGCTTGACTAAGCCATGATATGTTAGTATGGATGGAAGTCTGTGTGAGGTCTAGTACATGGGTCACTACCCTTTATTGGACTAGTTATGCAACTAATGAAACCCCTGAGTTGATGCCTCTCACCCATGTGCTAGATACCAAGATGGGATAAAATATCACAAAGGTCAAAAAGAATGGAACCTACTCTTGCTTGAGGCCTGATGGAAAAACAAAAGTAACCATTGAGTATAAAAATGATAGTGGTGCATGGTTCCTCTGCACATTCACACAATTCTCATCTCCACTCAACATGATGGGACAGTGACCAATGAACAAGCTTTATCTAAAGGAAGTGAGAGGGTTCGATTTTTATACAAGTGGGATATGCTTTGAATAGTAAACTGACCCATCATATACTGCTGATTTTTTTGGCTTATTTTCTTATGTAATTTGGCTAAGGGATTTCGTAAAAATGTTTGTCAAAAATACCACTGAGCTATGCCAAATAGTCTTAGTCGGTTTTTGTATTCAATGTACTATTGATATCTCGATTCAAGAGCATAGGATCAATAGGGTGAAGTCATTCATGACTTCACAAGGTCAAGGGAACTCTTAAGAGACCTAGGGTCTCATACATTTGTAATTTGGTTTATTTTGTAAAAGCTGAATAAAATGCATAAGGAATCTACATCATTCTCCGCATGTAATAGATACGATTGAGTTAGTTGTGAATAATAGGGTTAGCAGAGATCAATAAGGACTATACTCCTTTGTTATAGGATCTGGAAACATAATCCTCTTGTATTTAAATCAGTTTGAGTTATTTTCTTAGCAGCTTAGTTAGCTTACAGAGCTTGTTGGCTCGTAGAAGCTTAGGTTATCTCAAAGAGCTTAGGATAGCTCATAGAGGTTTGAGGATAGCTCAAAGAAGCTTTGATTAAATCATAGAGCTTGAGAGGGAGAGAAATTCCACATAGTATAAATGGAAGAATGAGAGGTGCATAGAAGAGTGAGCAAGGAGTGAACAAGTAGAATTCTCTATGTGTATTTGAATTTTCGGTGAATTGAAAAAAGAAGAGAGGATTAGACCCTGCGTGTGGTTTTGATGGATTTCATGTATTCATATAGTTCTATAGAAGTATGAATTCATCATGCATTCACTCCATATAACCCTTTGTATATACTCTACGGCTTTGGATTTCCATAGTTTCCAAATTGTAGAGAAGAATTAATCATGTCAATGATCAATTAAGTGAAGCTTTGTAGAGGGTTAAGCCTTAACCAAATGCTCAAATAAAACAAGATTATAGAGTGAGGATCAATCGTGGTGAATATCGACGGTTTATAGTGATATTGCCGGAGAATTTGAAAGCTTTGAAAAACTTTTCATGTGCGCGATATTCTACGGAATGCGCTTAATAAATTTTGGAATCAATCGTTGATTTGGTGGGGACACTAATCGAACGATCAGAAATCCATTTTGCTGCATGAAAAATTAAGTTGTACGAACACTTAGGCTAGCCATGAAATTGCTATTTCAATGATCAAGATTAAAGACGGAAAAGAAGCGTTGTGCGAAAACTCTTGTTTCAAAAGTGTCGAAAGTCAAAAATTCGACTTCTGATTCCTACATTCCGGAAAGAATTCTACCACGGAAGAAAGTTAGACAATGCGGAAAGTTGTTTAACATAGAGAGTTTTTTTAGATCTCAAGGGTTTTTAAAACTGTATGCAAATCAACGCCATCATATGTGTAATGATTGTCTTATATATTGACTGTAATTTTCAGATCTTGATTTTTGTAGCGCTAATAGTGAACAGTAAATGCACTAGAGATTGATTTGCATAAACAACAAGGAAAATAAACCCTAAATATCATATTCATATAAATTTGAGTTTACAATAACTCTAACAACAGCTCTAAGGTGGACAAGAAAATATGAGATTACTTTAACTCTAACCTATAGCTTCTTAGGCACAATGATTTATGGAAGTGATATGCCCTTCTTTGGTGTTTTCCCTGCCCTGCTAGCTCCTCAAAACAACCCAAATAATCTTCTTCTTAGACTCCCTTATTATGCTGCAACTCCCTCCTTCACTACCCAGAAACGTTATGCACAATCATAACAAGAAGGAAGACTACAATGAGAGTACCCAACAACATTGTAGTAGATTCTTGTAGGTGTCAATATGGATTGTAGATCCCTTTTTGTTGTAACAACCCTTTATTTTGTCCCAGATGAAACATGGGGATCATTGTAGATGTGGAACTGTAAGGATATGCACCCAAAAAAAATTAAATCATCCTCACAAACAAGACTATATCCTCTCCAGACGATATCACAGCCCACGCAGTCCAAACACAGCCAACAAATGAAGAATGTGGCCTCCACAAGATGAAATTGACCCCTCTGTTACTTGCCCACATAGTCCAAACTCAACCAAAAAATTAAGAATACGGCCTACAATATGAAATCGGCCCCTTTGTTACTCCTTTTTTTTCAAAAACATAAAAACCAAAAACTAGGAAAAAGAGAATATGCATGAATCTATAGCATCTTATATCTAGATGGGCCTCAAAATTTGTTGTATGTATAACCACCGCATGAGCCTGTAATCCTAGGTATAATATAATATTGTTACTTGTTAGAGTCATAGGAATACCCCATTGGGATAAACCTTATTATAGAATATGCTATGGGGATGGCGCTAGGGAGTCCTAGTTTCTTATATTCTTTTTTTAATTATTGCATAAGTGTTTCTAGCTTCTATTCTATTGCTTGTCAAGAATATTTATAGCTTACATCTAGGGAGGCTCTTTGGGTTAAATATAAATATGTTTCTAATGTGGATATATCCCAACATATAGACTAACTAATATATGTTGTTAGTATTATAGGAGATCAAGATGTTAAATTTGTCACCACCATTTTAACATATCAATGTATTTTTAGGAGGAGTTAGAACTGGCTTCGATCACCTCATTTAATTGCTCGGAATGTATGGGAAATTTCATTTCCTTTAACGCTCAATAAATCCCACTTGGGAGTGAGTAAATTAGTCAAATATGTAGTGCAATGTCCATAACATTAGTAGAGATCACTTGGTTCAATAATTTCATATGCCACCTGTCGTTGACTCTCCAATGACCTAAATATAAATTCCCATTAAGGCATCTGTAAAAAATACTACACTTCCACCACTAAAATGGTTAATTGAACAATGCAAATACATAAATCAGGTGGAGGCTATAGATTGGCATCGCATGATATGTGGTAGATGTAAGGTAGGCATCATTGAAAATCGACTGGAGGGATATCTTAGCAAGTAATCAGATTTCCATTAGGAGATAGTTTCAATGGTATAATACTGGTCTTAAAAACATAGGTTAATGGTTCAAATTCCTTTTATCTTTATAATAATTTTCATATGGTTGGAAGTGGTAATGGTAAAAATTATTAATATTTAAAAGGATTATATAGGTTCTTGTAGGTTTTCTCCAAGTAGGACCTTAACCAATGTATTGAATTGTCAAACTTATGGAGAGCATATAGATTAAATGTAACACCGTATATCTCTTCTCATTATTCTAATATCCTTGATTACCTAATTGATATGTCGATTAAGAAAGTAGATTTGTAAGGCATACCACCATAGAAAATTTAGCTCATATGATTTCCATAAGAAGAGAGATCATAAATACAACCAATAAAAAAACAAGAAATAATTGTTTGAATGCATATGATATATCTCTTTGTAAGACAAGAAACAATAATGAGTCATATCATGCTAGTAGTTACAACTAGCAGATCAAAGAGAAAGTATCTTGTGTAGAATCATAAGAGAGTCTATGGATATAGACTAATTTAGTACAAGTATTTTATCCTTATGGTATCCTTACTTATTGACATGGGACCTTGAATGATATATAATTAATTTGATCAAGTAATGGGTAAATCCACCTAGGTATAAATGCAGTAGATACCAACTAGAAATAATGTTATGTTTGGATATTGTAACCTCAACATCTAACCTTAGATGAAAATGACATCCCTTGTGTGGTAAGCTAAAACTGATTACTAGTTCACTTGAATCGATTGAAACAAACTCACTATCCCCATCCTTCTACAAATAAACCTCATAATCAATGGATTATAAGCCATGGTTATTACATTATTTAACTTCATGTCATCCACCACAATAGGCTCATATACATGGTCTATTTCATGGTATAGTACCCTCTCAACCTTCTTATTTGTATCAAATCATTTTCCTTGTGAAATCCATTCATCAAAGGATTGTAAGTATTAATATTTGGTTCACAACCATTTTCCTTCGTATGCTCCACTAGTGCAAGATAAATGACAACTTTTCCTCCTTTGCAATGTGCATTATTCAAGGTAATATATGTTACTTCATTTGGTGTCAATCATTTTCAGTTAGGGATGATGGTAAAGGGAATATTTAAGGATAGATTAGATGAAATTTTTGATCTATAAAGCCATCTTATTCTCTGATCTTGCTACAAGATTTTCATGGTTCACTAATTCATATAACAAGTGTTGTAGGAATTAGAAAGGTGCCATTTCCATAATTAACACCTACAAGACTAGGTTTATACCTATAATTTGCTTGATAATTATAAAGAGATGGATGGTTGGCATTGTAGCTTAAAAATTATTGTTACAACTGATTTTACCACACATGGTGAATCACACTTTTATGGCCTTCCTTGTCCCTTTGCAAACTCCTTAAACCCCATGGACCATTTTTGTACCTTTGATGTTTCCAATATAATCCCTAAAAACATGCAAAAATTGCCATACGTGACTTTTAATCCCTTTCTTGTGCATATAAGCAGATTTGACCCTTAAACCTGCATACATAGAGATGTGTGCAAAAGGCCAAATTCTTTTGGAGTTTTCCTTGATGTGGATCTGACTGACTTGTCTCATGGTGTTCCATATGCCTTGAGATCACTCAGATTCAACCTTTCATTACCCCATTGAAGAGCTATATAAGGAACCCTTTGGATACATTGAAGGCATGAGGAATTGAAGAGCAAGAAAACTATAGTCCATTGTTTCTAGAGCTTATACTTGAGTCTGCATCCCTTTGTCCCTTGGAGCACTTTTGTGTTCTTCCCAAGCTTTCCCTTTTCTTGTGAGATTACTATCGAGAGATGGAGGATTGAAGTGGTGGAGGCCCAAGTGGGGGACTTAGTTTCTCCAATTCGTAGACGTGTCGACAGAGGTTGTCTCTATTGTAATCTTTGTTTTATATTAATAGAAATATCTTTTCCTGTCCAATAATGTGTATTTGAATGAATATTTGATCCATGGATGATTTCAAATGCTTATATGTTATTGATTATATATGCTAGAGTAGATCTAACATGGTTATATATAGCATGCTTGTCTTGTTTATTGAATGTTGAGGAAGCAATTTATCAATTCAAGCTGGATTTGGAAAGCTCAACGGGGATCTACATCAACCGTCCGGAATAAGGTACAAATTGATATCCTTTAGTGTTAGATATTTGGTTTCTCTTGCATATAGGAAAGGATTGATTTCTGCAGTCAAGCTGTCTGTTGTGGTACCCCAATCCATAGGAATTTCTCTCCGTAACAGAATTGGCGACTCTGCTAAGGACGTTCCTTATTTTTCTTTGGGGTTTGGGGGCACAATGTGCTTGATATTCTTGACTTTCTCTTTGTTTCTCCTTGTTTCTGTGTTCCATTTTATAGTATGTTCATCCATTGACACTCCCCTTTATTGCTTTAACCCTTGGCCTACTTTTTACCACTGACTTCTATGTATATGCAAGTTTTGGCCAAAAGTTGCGTACATACGCAGATTTTTGGCCAAAAGCCACATATACATGCAAGTTTTTGGCCAAAATCCATTTATACATGGAGCTTTTTGGCCAAAAGTCAAGGGATAATTTTAGGGGCGAAATTTAGCCCATGGGATATTTTTAGGGGATTTTCTCCAAAAAACGATTCGCCATTTTGCGTTTTTGAATCCCTGTTTCGCCCAATTTTGATGGGGTAAAAAATTTTCACCCTAAAAATCACCAAATTATTATATAAACGATATAAAATCCTTGGAAATTAAAATATTTTTTGAAAAATATTGCCAAACATTTTATAGTTGGAGTTTTAAGAAATGGTAAGATTCGCCAACATTTATACACTTTTAAATAAGTATGGTTCCTTAAAATCATCCCTGCAAAAGTCACGTATATATGCAACTGTTCTTTAAACAGTCAAATACATCCCCCCTTTTGGTGAGTTTGATGCTGTGGGAAGTTGTTGGGTGGGTTGTGAGTGTGGTTGGGTCTTCCTTGGGTCTGATGTTGTTTGTTGTATGCTACTTTTGTGACCAGAGACTGCTTTCTCATTGATTTTTTTTTGAAAGTATTTTTAGTCATTTATCCTTTTTATTTTTCCATTAGTGCATTACTCTTTGTTTTGTATTGGTGCCTTGCTGGGATTTTGTTTTATACTTGCTGTAGAGACTGAGAGTTTTAGATGATTGTTATTGCATTTTTCATGCTTTTATATTGAAAAATACAAAGTATTTGCATCTTAGATATGTATTTGAGGAGGTACTTGCATTGGATTGCTTGGATGAGAGTTGTGTTTAGGCTTTCATATAGGAAGGATTGCATTGGCATTCAGAGAGGAATATGTATTTATGCATCTCATGTAGTGGCATACCCTATTTTTCATTTGACAAAGATTGCACTTAGCATTGTTTGTTATGGTGTGCATATTTACTTCACTGCTGAGTCATAACTTCATTAGTTGCATGATCATTTCCCTTTGATTAATTACAGCCAGTTAAAATCAACGCATAATAAAATGAATTGCACTCTTTTCTTTTATAGGGTGCACCAACAAGATTAGGTTTTAGGGTATTGGAATAGTTCATTGTGAGTAAATTCTCCAAGACCACTAAACAAAACATGTATGTGTCTGTCCAGGTGAGAGTGTGAAATTCCTTGGTATAATTAGTATTTCTCAGGATCCTCCTCTTACAAGGGAGTTAAACATGAGGCAGTGTGAGCAGTTAATGATTGGGATGACCCCTGGTCATAACTGAGTAGCACCAGAGATATTTCCAGGATTGTTTTTGTATTTGGGAGCTCTTTCGAGAGTTTCTAGCTTTGATACCCTGCCCATACAATCAATCCCACCAGTGACTATCTGCCTGAGCATTGATTATATTGAGGTGACCTTAGTTTCCTTACCTAGGTTATCAAGGGGGTACTTCACAGAGGTTATTCTACAGGTGTCCCGACCAGGTAGGGGTCGGACAGCACAGTCGCTATATGTGTTGAAGCTAAGGGCCACTATAATTGGTTATGTACCTTTGCTTGTAGTGTATGGGAGTTTTGAGCCTCTCCTAGGTGAGATATACCTGCTGCATTCGAGAGCTCACATATCCTCCCCTTGGTTTGCTTGTATTTTGGCTGTAGATTTTCTTAGGAGTGTGCTCTTTGTGCGCTAGTTGGCCTTTGGGATCGTGGTTACTTGAGTATATTTATGCTCTCTTGAGTTAATTCCTTTTATTTTTGGAATGCCTAGTATCCTATCACCCATCCTTGGTCCTAGTGCGGACCCTGGTGTCAAACTTGGGGGCATCACAACCCCTTACCCTACTCATAGATTTGGGAATGGTCATATTCCATCCTCTGCTACATTTGTGGAGGATTTTGACTCTATTATCTCGGTCCTTACACTGGTGGTCACCCTCACAGGGGTGGTAGTGGATGCATGAATGTTGGGTCTACACCTTACTTTATTTTTTTTATGTCCCATCGCTCACCGCATTGTTTCCTTTGGGTGCAGTTGTTATGATCATTCATCCCTATTTCCTATAGTTTGGATTCTTTATTGACTATTTTGGGTTGTTTTGGACTAATATGGTTGTCATCTAGGGTCCAGGTTTTGAAATTTGTACACTCTCTCTGAGGTTTCGACCCGTTCGTTCCTATCACAGGTATTATGTCTGAACTGGCATATAGGTTAAGATATCACATCCACTTGCACTTATGCATTGCCTTATGACCGTTCCATCTTAACCTCATGTATGAACCCATTCCATGGTATCACAGGACCTTCATGCTGCTGTTAGAAGTGGTACTATGTGAATGGTAGAGCTTTCCTATACATGGGTTTCCTAGTTAGCTCCCTTTTTCATTTGGTACCCATGTTGTGAATCCTCTCTTAGGTCCAGGAGCCCCTCTTTAGTCCCTCCATGTCCTTGAGCAAGAGTTTGATATTCCTCTTGAAATTTATGTTTGTCATTTTCCCCTGGGACTCCCTTATGTCAAGTTGTAATTGCATTATCATGAGCTTTTCCTGCCTCATTGAGCCTTATCTCGGCTTCCCTGACTTTGAGTATCAGCCATACAACCTGAGCTTATCTCATGTCTAGCCACGTAGATCCATTTTATATATCCTTTACAGCTTGATTCCCTATTTTTACTAGGAGGGGACTTTCCCCCAAGTGTCGCTATCTTACACATGTGTCCTTGCATTGAGCATAGGTATGTTTCATTGCTTGGAACTAGTTTGTTTGCCCATTGACACTCGTCTCCTCCTAGTCTATAACTTTAAAGTGATTTTATTCTTTTTCAAGCTTTCCAAATATTTGAAAAAGTCCAAAAAAATCAAAAAACCAAAAATCCAGACAAGAAAAGATGTTGTCTTTGGCAGCAATCAAGTCATGTCGCCTTCAAACAGAGCACTGTATATCCCATCCGTTGGTTGGGTTAATAGTTTGAATTTAGGATCTGTACTCATTTCTCTGATTTTATCTCCACCGACTGGTTAAGCCTCCAGTCCCTATGGAGCCTCTATCGATGCCTCCTGTGTCACAGAAATGTCCCAGTTTTGTATATCAAGTCTATGTTGCCTACATTCAGTCACCATTCACCTTTATGCTCTTATTCAAAGGAAGTTGAAACCTGATTCAGCCATTCCTCAGTTATCTTGACTTTGCATGTCAGCCATTCCCAGTATAGTTACTGGTTCGTGCACCTTATGATCGAGTCCTTCCACATTATACAGCTTTGCTGAGTAAGTTGTGTTGGATGATGGGGGATTCCTTAATTCCCTCCTTCCAGTGGATTTCATCCCATCCACTGCAGATAATTTATTCTAGGATAGGAATCTAGAGTCATTTTTGAGTGCCTTGAGACATGCAGTCATCAGTGGTAGGTTCTCTCGCCATCGACATTTTTTGGGAATACATCAATGTCCCCTGATTGATGGATTCTCTCAAGTGTTCGACCTCAACACATTTATTCACACTTTCTAGTTTTCACTCTAGTACCTTGATTCCCATTTTCATTATTGGTGGGTGATCTTGCATCTATTAATGGTATACATCAATGACTGGTAATCAGATGATGGAACACTGTGTTTGACCTCGACACCTCTATTCACATAGTAGGACATGTACTCGTAGCGATTTGTGTAGAAGACCTTCCATATTGGTGGCATCTCTTATATGCTACCTCCTTAATCGTGCCAGTGTTCACAAGATTTCAGTTCTCGTGACTTCATTCCAGTATATGTCAGACATTTCCATCCATTATGGAGATCTTGATCCATTATATATCTTCAGTCTTCATGGAGATCATGATCCTTTGTATATATTTATCATGGAGATTCTGATCTATTTATATTGTACGTGGCGATGACCACACATGTCATATTGTATCATGCCTATTCATGGCCATTGTACTCTTATGTATCCGAGACTATTGTATCTACTTGCAGTTATATGCAGAGCTTTATCATTGTATTGTAATGATTGGATGGCTGGTTCTTCCATTGGGTTCTTCATCACTCCACTTTTGGGATGGGCTTATAATGTATTTCGGCCATCGTATGACCCCTCTGACCTCACACATTAGGGGGCATCTGTTACAGCTGATTTTACCACACATGGTG
The DNA here is from genome assembly GCA_001517045.1 of Pseudotsuga menziesii. NCBI lineage: Eukaryota > Viridiplantae > Streptophyta > Pinopsida > Pinales > Pinaceae > Pseudotsuga > Pseudotsuga menziesii. Next base: position 173,048 of record LPNX010192503.1, on the reverse strand, counting down.
AATCACACTTTTATGGCCTTCCCTGTTCCTCTGCAAACTCCTTAGACCCCATGGACCATTTTTGTACATTTTATCTTTCCAAGATCATCCCTAAAAACATGCAAAAATTTCCATACATGACTTTTAATCCCTTTCTCGTGTATATACACGGATTTGACCCTTAAACCCGCATACATTGGGATGTGTGCAAAAGGCCAAATTCTTTTGGAGTTTTCCTTGATGTGGATCCAACTCACTTGTCTCATGGCTTTCCATATGCCTTGAGATCGCTCAGATTCGACCTTTCATTACCCCATTGAAGAGCTATATAAGGAACCCTTTGGATACATTGAAGGCATGAGGAATTGAAGAGCAAGAAAACTATAGTCCATTGTTGCTGGAGCATATACTTGAGTCTGCATCCGTTTGTCCCTTGGAGCACTTTTGTGTTCTTCCCAAGCTTTCCTTTTGCTTGCGAGCTTGCTATTGATAGATGGAGGATTGAAATGGTGGAGGCCCAAGTGGGGGACTCAGTTTCTCAGATTCGCAGATGTGCCAACAGAGGTTGTCTCTATTGTAATCTTTGTTTTATATTAATAGAAATATCTTTTCTGTCCAATAATGTGTATTTGAATGAATATTTGATCCATGGATGATTTCAAATGTTTATATGTTATTGATTATATATGCTAGAATAGATCTAACACGATTATATATAGCATGCTTGTCTTATTTATTGAATGTTGAGGAAGCAATCTATCAATTCAAGATGGAGTTGGAAAGCTCAATGAGGATCTACATCAACCATCTGGAATAAGATACGAATTGAGATCCTTTAGTGTTAGATATTTGGTTTCTCTTGCATATAGGAAAGGATTGATTTCTTGAGTCAAGTTGTCCGTTGTGGTACCCCAAGCCATATGAATTTCTCTCCATAACAATTATACTTATAAGGAGATTGGGGTCACATCATATTCATATGGTCCATCAAGCAAGTTGTCATATTTTCACTAGGAGAATAGTTTCAATGGTATAATACTGGTCTAAAAAACATAAGTTAATGGTTCAAATTCCTTTTATCTTTATAAGAATTTCATATGGTTGGAAGAGGTAATGATAAAAATTATTAATATTTAAAAGGATTATATATGTTCTTGTAGGTTTTCTACAAGTACAACCTTAACCAATGTATTGAATTGTCAAACTTATGGAGAGCATATAGAGAAAATGTAACATAGTATATCTCTTCTCATTATTATAATATCCATGGTTACCTAATTGACATGTCAATTAAGAAAGTATATTTGTAAGGAATACCACCATAGAAATTTTAGCTCATATGATTTCCATAAGAAGAGAGATCATAAATCCAACCAAGAGAAAAAAAAATATTTGAATGCATATGATAGATCTCTTTGTAAGGAAAGAAACAATAATGAGTCATACCATGCCAGTAGTTACAAATCGCAGATCAAAGAGAATATATCTTGTGTATAATCATAAGAGAGTCTATGGAAATATACTAATTTAGTACAATTATTTTATCCTTATGGTATCCTTACTTATTGACATGGGACCTTGAATGATATATAAGTAATTTGATCAAGCAACCAGTAAATCCACCTTGGTATAAATGCAGTAGATACAGACTAGAAATAATACTATGTTTGAATGTTACAACCTCAACATATAACCTTAGATGAAAATGGCATCCCTTATGTCATAAGCTAAAATTGATTACTAGTGCACTTGAATCCATTGAAACAAACCCACTGTCCCCATCCTTCTACAAATAAACTCACAATCAATGCATTATAAGGCATGGTTAATACATTATTTAACTTCATGTCATCCACCACAGTAGGCTAATATACATGTTCAATTTCATAGTATACCCTCTCAACCTCCTTATTTGTATCAAGACATTTTCTTTGTGAAATACATTCATTAAAGGATTGTAAGTATGAATATTTGGTTCAAAACCATTTTCCTTCATATGCTCCACTAGTGCAAGATAAATGACAACTTTGCCTCCTTTGCAATGTCCATTATTAAAGGTAGTATATGTTACTTCATTTGGTGTCAATCATTTTCAGTTAAGGAGGATGGTTAATGGAATACTTAAGGATATATTAGATGAAATTTTGAATCTATATAACCATATTTTTCTCTAATCTAGCTACAAGATTGTCACGGTTCACTAATTTATATAACAAGTGTTGTAGGAATTAGAAAGGTGTCCTTTCCATCATTAGCACCTACAATGCTAGGTATATAACTATAATTTGTTTGATAATTATAAAGATATGGAGGGTTGACATTGTAGGATAAAAATTATACTTATAAGGAAATGGGGGTCACATCATATTCATAAGGTCCATCAAGCAAGTTATCACATATTCATTAGGAGGATAGTTTCAATGGTATAATACTGGTCTAAAAAACATAGGTTAATGGTTCAAATTCCTTTTTATCTTTATAAGAAATTTATATGGTTGGAAGAGGTAATGATAAAAATTCTTAATATTTAAAAGGATTATATAGGTTCTTGTAGGTTTTCTCAAGGTAGGACCTTAACCAATGTATTGAATTGTCAAACTTATGGAGAGCATAAAGATTAAATTTAACATAGTATATCTCTTCTCATTATTCTAACATCCTTGGTTAACTAATTGATATGTCAATTAATATAGTAGATTTGTAAGCCATACCACCATAGAAAGTTTAGCTCATATGATTTCCATAAGAAGAGAGATCATAAATCCAACCATGAAAAAAACAAGAAATAATTGTTTGAATGCATATGATACATCTCTTTGTAAGGAAAGAAACAATAATGAGTCATATCATGGCAGTAGTTACAAATAGCGGATCAAAGAGAAAATATATTGTGTAGAATCATCAGAGAGTCTATGGAAATAGACTAATTTAGTACAATTATTTTATCTTTATGGTATCCTTATTTATTGACATGGGACCTTGAATGATATATAAGTAATTTGATTTGCCAATAACTGGTAAATCCACCTAGGTATAAATGTAGTAGATACCGACTAGAAATAATACTATGTTTGGATATTGTAACCTCAACATCTAACCTCATATGAAAATTACATCCCTTATGTGGTAACCTAAAATTTATTACTAGTGCACTTGAATCCATTGAAACAAACTCATTGTGCCCATCCTTCTACAAATAAACCTCATAATCAATGCATTATAATCCATGGTTATTACATTATTTAACTTCATGTCATCCACCACAATAGGATAATGTACATGGTCGATTTCATGATATACCCTCTCAACCTCCTTATTTGTATCAAGACATTTTCCTTGTGAAATTCATTCTTCAAAGGATTGTAAGTATGGATATTTGGTTCACAACCATTTTCCTTCATATGCTCCACTAGTACAAGATAAATGACAACTTTGTCTCCTTTGCAATGTCCATTATTCAAGTTAGTATATGTTACTTTATTTGGTGTCAATAATTTTCAGTTAGGGATGATTGTTAAGGGAATACTTAAGGATAAATTAGATGAAATTTTGGATCTATATAGCCATCTTTTTCTCTAATCTAGATACAAGATTGTCATGGTTCACTAATTCATATAACAAGTGTTGTAGGAATTAGAAAGGTGTCCTTTCCATCATTAACACCTACAATACTAGGTATATACCTATAATTTGTTTGATAATTATAAAGAGATGGAGAGTTTGGCTTTGTAGTTTAAAAACTATACTTATAAGGAGATGGGGGTCACATCATATTCATATGGTCCATTAAGCAAGTTATCGGGTTTTCATTAGGACAATAGTTTCAATGGTATTATACTGGTCTAAAAAACATAGGTTAATGGTTCAAATTCCTTTTATCTTTATAAGAATTGCATATGGCTGGAAGAGGTAATGATAAAAATTATTAATATTTAAAAGGATTATATAGGTTCTTGTAGGTTTTCTCCAAGTAGGACCTTAACCAATGTATTGAATTATCAAACTTATGGAGATCATATAGAAAAAATGTAACACCGTATATCTCTTATCAATATTCTAATATACGTGGTTACCTAATTGATATGTCAATTAAGAAAGTATATTTGTAAGGCCAGTAGTTACAAATAACATAAAGAGAAAATATCTTGTGTAGAATCATAAGAGAGTCTATGGAAATAGACTAATTTTGTACAATTATTTTATCCTTATGGTATCCTTACTTAATGACATGAAACCTTGAATGATATATAAGTAATTTTATTAAGTAACTGGTAAATCCATGTTAGTTTTTCAACATTTAAGCTAGCATTATGTTAGGATTTTTTCACTGAGAGAATAACAAGCACAGCAATAACATAGGCACATCACATGAGACAAGAGACACAAAGAGTTTTGATAGGGGAAACCATAAATGGAGAAAACCCCTCAACTTCCTCTAAGATAGTATCACCACAAGATGTGAAACCCAAAATAGTAAGATGACCTTCCAACACAACAGCAGCCTTCTGTCTTCTGTCAAGCCAAAGTATTTCCTTCTCCAAAGGTGCGCCACACTTGAGAGACCAAGTGATGTAATTCACAAGTGATAAATAGAGAGACTCTCACTCTCTATTTATATTCTTCCGTTGACTTGAAGTGCACTCAACCATGTAGGCTTAACTTACAATTACTTACTGGAGCCTACACCTTAATTAGTGGATAATAACCCAAGTGCCCCGAAACTGTGGGGACTTACCTAATGACTTGACAAGACTTGTTTACATTAATAATCCTCCCGATAGGAACATCGAAGTAAGACAATATGACTCAAATACATAATAGAAACATCCCAGAATAAACATCGGGTTACAATATATAAAATACATATAAGAATACATTCCGAAGTTACATATACATCAACACTCCCTCTTAACTAGGAAGGTATTCTTTCGACACAATTTTCAGCACTGGTCTTCTTCTCTGTATCACTGGATCATGTTCATCTTCAAGTCATCTCTGTCATCAAGTCTTCTTCATCTTCAAGTCATCTTCATCTTCAAGTCATCTGGATCTGGATCATCTCTTGATCTGGATCATCATAAGACATCATCACAGGATCTAGATCATCACTCGATCTGGATCATCATCACTGAATCTAGATCATCACTCAATCTGGATCATCATCACTGGACTAGATCTGTATCATCACTCAATCTGGATCATCACTGCTGGATCTGGATCATCACTCGATCTGGATCTCTCGGAGTCATCATAACTGGATCTGGATCATAGCTCGATCTAGATCTCCACTGGTCATCATCATGTGTGTACTATCTCGTCATAGGAAGTTCTACAGAGCCAGCCCTTTTTCATGCTGGTTGTAGGCCTACCCTCATGTAGGTCTTCGCCCAGCACTTACATCTGACCTGCTTGTCAGAAAGGCACGCCCAACACTCACATCTGATCATGTAGTAAACTACAATTACATCAGAAAGGCCCAACACTCACATTCACCAGCATGATAGGACATCACATCACTAACATCTGTGAAAAGGCTCATCACTTACATCTGACCTACTTGTCAGAAAGGAACATCCATCCAGACAGGAACACATCCTATCATAGTGATGGAAGACTCCCATCCAGACAAGAACACATCCTATCACAGTGATGAGAGATTTCAGCACTTACATCTGACCTACTCGTCACAAAGGCACATCCATCCAGACAAGAACACATCCTATCATAGTGATGGAAGACTCCCATCCAGACAAGAACACATCCTATCACAGTGATGAGAGATTTCAGCACTTACATCTGACCTACTCGTCAGAAGGGCATGCACTCACATCTGACCTGGTAGGAACTAAATCCTACACCCTCGTCAGAATGGCCCCCAGTCCTAGACTGAGCTACCTGGTAACGGACCAGGTGCCTCCACTCTCCTGGAGAGTGGCAGTAGCCCTTACATCTGTCCTACTCGACAGAATGGCCAGCACTCACATCTGACATGGAAGGAACTAAATCCTTTAGCCATGAACAGAATGGCTCTGCCCTTACATCTGACCTTCTCGTCAGAATGGTGGTAGCCCTTACATATGTCCTACTCGACATAATGGCCAGCACTCACATCTACCATGGTAGGAACTTAATCCTTTAGCCATGAACAGAATGGCTCAGCCCTTACATCTGACCTGCTCGTCAGAATGGCTCTCTCAGTCCCTGACTGAGTGTTCCTGGTAACTGACCAGGTGCCTCCATTCCCAGAATGGAAGTTAGCACTCATATCTGACATGGAAGGAACTGAATCCTCTCACCATGACAGAATGGCTCAGCCCTTACATCTGACCTACTCGTCAGAATGGCTATGGGACTCATCACTATATGTTCCTCCGTCGCAACATACAGGACCTTCACTGCTCCTCTCTACACCATATCCCTGATATAGTGATACTTGATCTCGATATGCTTCGACTTGTCATGGAACACTGGATTCTCTGACAACTTCATGCAACTCTGGTTTTCACAATGTATACAAGTAGCATCCAACTGGAGATCAAATATATCAGACAGTAGCTTTCGTAGCCATACTACCTCACAACTAGCTAAACAAGCTGCGACATACTCTGCTTCAGCTGTACTCAGTGCCACATAGGATTGCTTCCTGCTAAACCAAGAGATCACACTTGATCCCATACTGAAGCAACATCCTGAAGTACTCTTCCTGTCGATGGCACTGCCTGCCCAATCTGAATCAACATAACCCTCCAGGTTAATCTTTTGATTCACATAGTACTTGATCCCATAATCAATTGTACCCCTACATGCTTTGCAACCATCAGGTGAACATGTCTCAATGTGTTCACAGCAAAGAAAATATCTGGTCTCAGGTACATCAAGGACCCAATCATCTGACAATACATCATAGCATCAACCGACTCTGATGAAGCATCACTCAATAGCTTCAGGTTCGATGCCATAGGTGTAGCCATAGCCTTGTAGTCCATTATCCCAAACCTCTTCAGTATCTCTACTGCATACTTCCCTTTTCCAAGGAAGATCCCATCTATACTCTGCCACACCTTCATACCTAGAACAATAGTGCATCGACACATAATAGGAGCATCACTGGTCTTCTGTCTTCAACCTTGAAGCAAAGGTTGGAATCCACTTTACCCTCAGTAAAGCCTAGAGTCATCAGTAATATTCCCATCCTGTCGTACCATTTCGAACCTCAATATATTCTGTAGTCACTCCCTCTGAAGCGAAGCATCATACTCCCTCTGTCTTTTGTGCTCTATGCACTGAAAACATTCTGTACCGGAGTGACAAGTAGCTTCCTATGCTACTAGTATTCTATGCATCCATGTAGTGTATAGAATTTCATCTTCAACCTTTTAGCAAAGGTTAAGATCTTTATCAGGCTCATCATGTATGTGTTTAAACTCTTACTGGCTACAAATGTCTCTTCGTAGTTTAGGCCTTCCTTTCGTCAGAAGCCTCATGCTATGAATCTTGCTTTGTATCCCACGATGTTTCCATCTACTGCATGATGGAAATATGAACTTCTCTTCAGGTCTCGATACTACGCCCAGACATCATTCTTCTTGAACTGATCTTCCCTTTCTTCTTAGTGGCTGGAAGGTTCTACATCAATGATGTCACTGCACTCGTCATATTATTCTTTGTCTTTGAACTATTGTCACTTGTTCTTCGGAACAAGTCTTCATTCTTCTTTGCTTGTAGACAATTGTGTATACGATCTTTCCTACAAGTCAAATGCAATTGTATGGTTAGAAACATTTCATAAGGAATATTCATATTGGCAAATTCTTATGCATAAATATATC